>PDNB01000292.1:0-27420 GCA_002573585.1 Helicocarpus griseus UAMH5409
TATGGGGAAACAAATGCTATAGTCTTGTGTATCGTAACCAGGAGGTGCAAGCATTTCATGCTGCGTAATTGACATAAATAAAATTCAGCTTGATATCGCCTTGCGGTTTCGGGACAAGACGTCGTGCCAGCCAGGCGTTGCAGATTATACTAGAAGTTCGATATCAGCTACTGATCTTATCAAATTTGAGAACACACATACAGGTCACCGCCCGATGGATAAACCAGCTCCTCATCTCCCAATTGTTCTCCCTTAAGACATTTATCATAACCCCATTTCCATGTGCTCTCTGGGTCACCTTGCAGATGAAAGGTTGCAACAGCAACGATTTCAGTGTTGTTGGCATAATCCTTCCATTGTTCAGGACGGGTAACTGGAGGATCTGGGACGGCCTCAGGAGGTAAAGTTCCGTACGTGCTATACCGAAACCTCTCATTTGCATGGGGAAGGATGGCGACAGCATACTGGGCTATTTTAGCAAAGTGTAGACACAGTGATGGGAGGATAGTTACCTTGTTGTCTCGAGCAACAGAAGCATCACAACTGATTGTTGCTCCGCCCTTAATTATGATCCACCCACTTTTCTTAAGAGTCTCAACCACCTCATCTTTTGCAGATGGCTGGGAGAGGTCTTTCTCAACGGTACCAGATGTTGTCTTGATTGTCACTTCCATATTCTCGCGGATATGTCTCTGAGTCTGAGCATGACAGAGCCCCGCGTCATCGCGGGGCAAGTTGTCTATTAGAGGTATAATGAGCACGTGGATTCCTCGCTTAGCACCGAACACAACAGGAACCTATAGCAGCTTGGATTAGACCGAGCCAGCAACATCAACACATCAATCAACTTACAGGAAGAAGCATGATTCCAGACTGAGAATAAAGAAAAGATATTCGCCGTCGACCTTATTATAATTAAATAAGAGATAAAAGGATTATCATGTCTGAAAATTTATGCATCCGCCTCGCTGCACCCGAACATCAGCCACACCACCAGTTGGTTCGTGCAGGGAGAAAGGCTGTCCAGTTGCCTCATGCAAGACTTGGTGACTTGGTACCTTGGGGCTGTGATTCTTATATACATAAACTCAAATGACAGGCAAGAGAAGCAAAAATTGAAGCAGACTTATTCCCTTGAGGCCAGACGACACTTCTCACCTCTCGATACCCTCTCAATACCCTCTCGATGCATGCCGGTGTGCCCATAACAGCTTTGTGTTGTCTGTTGATTTTCAAGGAGATCTGCAGAGCAGCACAGCATTGTTTTGTTAGCTACATTTTGTGTGTTCCAGAGGAGCTACTGACACTATAGATGCGGTTGTTGGCTCTGGTGGCGGCCCTCTATATACATTCCTGAGCCTAGACATATTGACTATTTTGTTGAACCGGCTCAGTATCCCAAAACAACATTGAGTCTGGTCTCTGTTTCCGAAACGGGTTTGGTATGTTCCTGAACCAGCCCAGGAGATTTTCCGCCAGGGTGTACAACCACGTTCGCGCCTGGTGTATCCAGCCCCTTCCGAGGAGTGACCACGACATGTTGATTGTGAAAATAGTTTTGACGTTTGGGCAGAAGGAAGCCAATATCTTTTGATGATAGAGGTGGGCAGGTAAGACTCAAATCAACTCTGTGGTGAGGATTCTCGCATCAAAGTTCAGTATTTCTCTATTGGAGTTGCTTTCTTATTTACCTATTTCTCTCTTCTTTTTTTTTTTTTTTTTTTTTTTTTTTTTTTTTTTTTTTTTTATTACTTTTCCTAGTCAATACCAGATCTCAAGATCATTGTCTACAATCACACTCTACTATTTGGCATGGCTTCTTTGGCTTTGAATTCCGAGGAACTTGCAGGGTTTTCTGTTACGATGTCTCAGCACTCCTTTTAGATTGGTATTGCTGCGACTGACAACGGTGGCCATGCTCCATTTTCAACATGTTAAATCCACATTTTGCAATTGATCGCCAGATCTTGGCATCTTTGCTGCTATCTGTGGGGTATCTTGGCATTTAAGACCTTCCTGTTTCGCACTAGATCGCTGAGGCGTCTGCAGTGGCATGCTAGGTACAGAGGCTCTATGTTTAGAGTTTCCGCACAGTCCTTGTGGCACCGTGTTCCATCTCTCAATCGTCCCTACAACGATAGCTTGTTACCAGAACACCCTGGCCTTTGTCTTCCTTAGCCGCACTGGTTCAGTACGCAACAATCAACTGGAAATCTCGGATCAACACCGTAGGTGGGGGTTGGACTGGGGGGATGAAGTATCTTGTCATGTAGCCTGCTTGTGTACTTGCGCATCTCGATGGCTTGACACTATTGCTTGTTGTCAACAGCCGCTATCAAGCCCCTACTTTACCCAAGGACATCGATATGTGGACATGGTGCGGACAAATACTTATTCTTCAGCTCCCACTTCCCTATGCCTTGATTATATCCTTCTTATCCGATATACCAGGTGCTGCCAGTCCCTAGCACATCTACTACATCTACATCCAGACAAATGCGCACCTCATCGGGAACCCTGTCACAGCTTTCTTATTATTTAATTGATTTAGTTTTATACATTTCGTACTTCATTGGGAGGTCTTTTGGATTGGTTGTTTTGCATGTTTTGCATATCATATCTTTCGCATGCGGCAGTTATAAACCAATATATCGGCATCCTTTATTTCAACCATGGTTTTCCCTCTTGCAGTCAAGCCAACTTCGAGATCCCATTTGAGACCTCACAATAGCCAACTGACAAAAAGGCACCGATCTCGGCAAGCATCACCTGTATGTAGTGATAATACTTTGGTTATAAGTACTGTGGTCGACATCAGCCAACTAACAAAATAAAGAATGACCAACCTGCGATACACATTCCATACAGACTCTATGCTCTGGCATATGTTGATCTATCTGGAAAAGTTCAGTACCAGCTTCCTCCGTCACTGCGAGACCTGGGGCATGAAATATTTCCTCCCCACTTTGAAGCGCGGTTTTTACAACACGCCAAGAATATCAATCGTACAGGTAAGCTCATGCCCATAAACATATAAACAGACAATCACTAACTAAGGAGAATCATAGCCGCGAATGCAAACTTGATATACAATTCCGGGTCCAGACGCCCCCGTAGTCTTTCCCCCCCACAAAAGCGCCAACAACTGCAGCGTTTGAGAGATAAGGCACCCAAGGAAGAAACAGATGATGAATCCGAAGGTCAAGATACAAATATACATGGGAATATACATGGGATACGCATTGGGGACACGGAAAAGATGTTGGCTTACTATGACGAAGCCTTTAGAGCCTTTCATCAAATCAACTGTCGTCAAATCGCGAAGGCTTATATCAAGTTTATCGAGCCTGGGAAGCAGGCAAAGCATCCATACAATGGACGGAGAGCTGTTCCGGGAGAGACGAATGATCCGGAGAAGACTAAGCCAGACTGGTGGCCTGCTGATGTGATCCATAGAGAGCCTGATCACTTGAAGCGAATTCGTATGAACTCATGCCCCTTTTTTCATCCCTTTCTACCTGTTGCAAAAGCTTATGAATGGCAGCTCGAGTACAACTTCTCATTCACATATTTCGAAAACTGAGCCATATGGGCGTCACAGCGCGGAAGCTTAAACAGGCTGGTGAAGAAGCACAGAGACAGTGCAGACCTAGTGAAAAGGCAGATATTTTGGATGAAATATACCGAGTAAGGGAGGAAGAAGAGCGCTTTGAGCGAGGAGAGATTGGTGAGCCTATTATAACATTACAACTCTCCTCCCTATCTCCACCTTTTTGATATTTGGCTAAACTAATAGCATACCCACGTGTCAGATGCGGGAACTATAATCTATGTCATCAAACATAAAAAGATGAATCAGGGTGCCAGAGAGGACTTCGAGGGTGCATTTAGTCTTGGGCAGCAACAAAACTACACAGAGAATGTCAATTGCCCATGCGAGAATGGGTCAAATTTGGCTGATTCTGATGATGAGGATACAAGCATGCAAATGCCGTCCCAAACACTGCCAGCGGATAATGAAATTCTCCCACTTTCGATACCAGTTTCACTTGAGCCTCGATTTACCCCTTTGGACGCGAACGACGGAAAATCGAACACCGAGAACTACCCCCACGGGTTGTCCAATTTTTCACGCGAAGGCCAATATATGAACCCAGGAAGTTCTGGCCCAGAAATTCAAGGCCGAAGATATTATAGCCCCTCATATTGGTCAACATTGCCTTTCCAACAGTCTACCTACAGTCCAATTGATTTTGGAAACGGTAACGCGATGATCGATTCTCAAAATTATATGGCTCACAGACCCCCAACGATGCCTTCAGCCTATGGAACTCCCCCGCTCCTGAACCCTTATGGAGCCTATACACAATTTCAGACAGATAGCAAGCTCGTATTTCCTCCATTCTTTTCACAGAATCTTTAAGCCATTCCCGTACGAGCGTCGTTAACTTGGAAGAGTATAGCTAATTACGATTCCTGGATCATTTGCACTAATATTCTCCTATGTTAATATTTCTGTTGGAGCTTCTTCGCCTTTTTTCCTTTGAACCTTGTGGGAAACAAACTGTGGTCTAATCTTTTGGTCCCCTGGAGTATTGTTTGTTGTTTCTGCTGCCGATCGGTCAGAACTGGTTTCTTACTTCTGGTTTTCTTCAACTTTGACTGTCAACTGTTGGATTATGAACGATCCCTTTTCTTTTCACTTTTAACCCATTATTTTTCTCCGTTCCATGTATTTTTAGCGATTGATTTATTATTATTTCACAGCCATTACAACTATTAAGATTGCACACGATCCGAAGGGAAATGCACAAATTTCTGTTAACCAACTTTTTGCTTTCGAGCGGACGACTTCATCTGCAGAAAAGCAAAAAGCTGCTTTCGCAGGTTTAGCCCCCTACTGCACAAGTTTCTGATGCCGCCACCATGGAATCATATAAGACTTGATTTCTATTCAAAGAAGCAGCAGGAGACTAAACCGGAGCATTACAGACCATCCAGGGTTCCAATCCCTTGGATGCCGGACAACCCTCTTACCTCGCCGACTGGGTTTCCCCTGCCGATAGCTAACGAGGCCCCTCAATTCACCCGACCAAGTTCGGACCGAAATAAATCAAATGCCCGGTTCGAACCGGCCATTCTCATGCCGTACAGAACCTGCCGCGCTTGTCCTAGCGCCTTTCTTTTTGTCTTTCCGGTAGAACGCGTAAAGATAGGGTCGTAATCGATTCTGTGTATGGATAACGGGGAGGGGGGTAGAGGCGAGATGTGAGATGTAGTGTGGTGGGTGAGGTTGGTTGTAATCAACGCGAAAGTGACAACTTGAGAAAATGAAAAAAAAAAGGGGGGGGGGGGGGGGGGGGGAGGTGTTAACAACACAACGGTTTAATAATATTCCGGCCTTCACTTCGGATGCCGGTATCCTTCTTTCTTTTATATCAATATTTCTCCTTTTGATACTCATTCTCTACCTAAAGATAGCTTCCTTAGTCTTCTTTCTTTGCTATCTATCTATCCTTTCTTCGTCCCCTCCTTTGAAGTCTCCTCCTGGAGGCTAATCCTTGTGAATTGATGGAACTGGCCTCCTTAAGGAGGGTCCCGGTATTGAACACCGTGTGTTGAATCCATTGTCAGTCATATCCTTGGGGGTCTAGATATCCAGTCTTTGGGGTATATAGCTTGAGAACGTCGAAGTGAAACTTTTGAGGCAATTGACTGCCTCCTATCCTTTAAGGATATAGGAGTAACCTCGGTGAGAAGAAGGTCCAACGACTTCGTAGGTAAGGGGGTTAACTTTGTCCTATCTTCCCTTTTGATCATAACTAGCTGACCTGGCTTTAGAGACCTTATAAAGGCTTAAACTTGGCCTGAGAGCATCTCAGCTCGTTTCGCATATACTCAATTATCTTGTCTTTATTGGTATCTTGATACTCTCAATTTTGATTCAAGCCTTCTTGAAGATAAGAAACATTGATTGCCGATGGTATCACGCTTTGCTTGAGACTATCCTCATCATCCAGGCTGCCTTTGACGTCGCCAATCGTACATAAGGCTATCTCAGCTCGGGTAAATCCTAGATGACTGATTACCCGTCTCCTTAGGATATCCAGTGCCCTTGATAAGGCGAAATTCTACTGTGCTTCTGGATAATCTGTTATTTTCATTATTTTCATCAAGACATCTTGAATCCATCGTTTGATGTTCTCGACTTCTCCGGTTGACTTTGAAGACCTCGTTGGCCGTACGTTAAGGAGTATGTTGTTGTCCTTAGCCCAGTCCTTGATTATAAAGGAAACGAACCCTGCCTTTGCAAACAAACAATGGTGTAATCTGGAGCCACTGAAGGCACTGGGAATGCGATAGGATAAAAACTGAAGTAACAGACGGCTGAAAGGATATCTTAGCTTCCAGGATTCTTTTGGCGCGATGCCTTCCTGGCACCAACACCGCGCCCACCTCATGTAGGTAGCGACTGGTCAGTTTAGGGTCTTTACTAGAACCAACTAAAAATTTCTCCTCTGAGTATAAATCCGTTTCTTCCTCTTCAGTGGCCTCCTGTCGGGCTTGTGCTAATTCATTCCTTTTTCGAAGCAAACGGCTGGGATAGAGGACCATTCAATAACTGGGGTCATATACAAGCTCGGGTCCTTTAACATGGACTCTGCTCTCCCCGCGATTAGTATTGCCGATAATGAGCTGGGATCCGTAAACATCTACCATTCCCCGGACGTTCCACAGCCATGGGAGGCCAAGAAGGATTTCGTTTGAGGTAGCACCTGGGGAATCCTCTTCCAGCATCACGAAGAATTCCACTTCCCTCCAAATACCTTGGACGCCTATATTGAGCTTAGTCAGAATTGGAGAACCAACTCCTTATGCATGGAAGTTCTCATTGAGGTGCCTTCATATTCTATGTCTGATAGGGAGTAAATTGGTATATTGTATCGTCGGATGAAGCTCGGGGCGATGAGGTTGAGCTCGGACCCTTGGTCCGCTTGCATGCGGCTCCTTTCCAGATCGTATACTTCTCCTCTAATCCTGACTTGCGCAGGGATCCTGAAGGCCTTGTCGACTCTGCCGAGACCGTACTGACTTCTAGCGGTCGGTGTCCCTCAATTGGTTTTGGTCTATGTCCTGTTTGCTGGAATCCCTTTAAAGGGGCAAGCTTTGAAGGCTTCTTCCCGTAGGATTGAGGACTTCTTCCACTTTCTGATAGCGGTTTAGTGAAGTTTCCCTCCTCTTCGAGGGGTCATCAGAATTAACGCTGGTCGGACGCTTTTTTGCCCGGCTTGTTTCTCCAATTTTGACTTCCGCCGCGGAGACTTGTAAAAAAGGATGATATCCTTCTTCATCTGGCAGCCCTTTAGCTCCCACCTGGGAATTAACCGAGCTTCCTCCCGTCGAGGGGTCTCCGGAGTCGGTGCCGGGGTCTGTACAGCAGTAAGATTTTTGCCCCTATGGGGCCTGGTAAAATTCGCATTTTCCCCAAAGACCTTCTCGCGCAGGATTTGCTTTTCCCAGGTCTCTAATGGAGGACCGCTGCAGGCTTTAGAAAGTGACCTAGACGGCCACATTTGACGCAGAGGGGTGAGGGTCCGTCTTTGCGAAAGGTACATATTCCGTTCACGAAATCGTTGACACTCGTCTGTCCCTCTTGGCCTTTCGGCAGGTCCAATGTAGCAGGATTGGGGGACGATGCCACCCGAATGAGGTGGGTTTATGAAGGGTGAGGCAGTTGAGGCCTATAACCAATGGCAGAAATTTATGGCTACTCAGCGCCAGCCTACCTTCGCACCGATGTGGATGAAGTCTTTCGCTCTGCCAAAATGACCAAAATTCTTACAAAGGCAGGCACCAAATGGGAACCTACAACACCTCAATATCCCCGTCAGGATGGTGTCGCTGAACGTGGCATTCGCATTGTAATGACGAGGACTCGCGCCGTGATGTTAGAAAACGACCTTCCGAAGCACCTTTGGGCGGATGTTCTAGAGACCGTGGTGAATATCACCAATAATACACCTACCACTACCACGCTCTATAATTGAGACCCATTGGCCCATCAAAGGTGGCAATATCTCAACTGCTTGAAGCCCCCATTCCATTCCATTTTCAGCGCTCACCAACTCGCCGCCGAATCTCTATTTTCGTGAGCTTGGTAGTGATGTGTATACCCATCTCCATGGCTCGCAGAAGCCAGCGGATAAATTATCTGCCCGTGGAAAGCTATATAAGCTTATTGGATATCACGCATCAGATATCTTTCGCCTGTGGGATCCAGAGAAGAATGAGATAAAATCGTCATCTGATGTTGTTTTCGTCAAAGATACCGCCCAAACGGACCCTGATTTCCTAATTAGGAAGGAGGCGGCAGAATCCCAAAAACTTCATAAATCAACATTTCCACTGAAAACCCGACCTCGCCGGACCTCGCCGACGAGATCCCTATTGATGACAACGATAGATGATCCGGCCGCCGAGTGGCTCCGCCCGGCCAAGGCCTTTGCCGTTTTCACACCTCAACCAGTGCCACCTGCTAATAACTGGCCACAAAGCTATAAACAAGCACTCTCGATGCCGGGGGGGCGGGCGAATACTGGATAAAAAGTATGAAATGCGGTATCGATGACCTCATTCGCCGAAAGTCATGGCATCTCATCCCTCGCAGAGACGTCCCTAGGGACGAGCCAGTGGCCCCGGGTCGCTGGGTATATGTTGAGAAGTAGGCTCAGTAAGGGCACAAAAGAAGAAATATATGCACCTGTTGTCGGCAATACCACAAATTGACTATTATTTGCCATTGCAGCCACAATGGGATGGACATTGAGGCAGGTAGATGTTGTACTTGCCTACCTCCACGATCGCCTTCCTAGGACTGTCTATAAGAGGCAGCCAACCGGCTTTGAACAGGGCGTTGGATTCTCATCCAAATCCTCGCTCATTTGCGCCGTGGAAGGAAGTCTATAAGGGTTGGATCCTGCAGCTAAAATTTGGTACGATTTTCTTACAGCTTGACAGGGCCGAGGATGAAGGTGATAGATCACTCTCCTGCCAAGTCCTGGCTTACACTAAGCTCAAATAGGAAGTCCTGGGCAAACCTTTCGCGAAGTCTGACAAAAAACGGAAGGTAAAACGGCGACTTTTCTAGAACGAGGTCAACTTCAATTGGTAAGTCCTCTTAACCATCACAACTAGAAAGAAGCTATTCTAGCATAAAAATTTAATCTATCAATTCTCTATGTGTGGCTTGATTTTTAAGGCTATGACTCAAATATTAAGGTATAAACTACAGGTCTGAAAATGCTAAAATTAGATGTTTTTCAAAAATTTTTCATCTGGATAAAAACCTTGGATTGATCCCTGGATAAACTTGATTACTGATCGTCCATCTCGTCCACCAATCCTTATTTTGACCGAATAGTGTGACGGCAAGGCATCAGGCTAGAATGAGGAATCCTATTAAGGGCTATTGTACGAGAATCTAAAGCTGAGGAAGAAAAGAAAGAAGAAAAAAGAGAAAAGGCTGGGGGAAGAAGCCTATATACAAACGCAGGGACTTTGCAACGGAATAATATAACCCCATCTGCCCGGGCCGAATCCTGCAGCAACGACCCCCTATATCAGGAGCAACGTTATGCCGTCCCATCACAATAGCAACTGACATACGTAGGCACCAGAAAAGCACGATGGGCTCAGGTAGCAACTCTACAATGATGGATTTGATGAAAAAGAACCTCTGAACATCGAATGTAGAAGTTGGCTGCTCAATAATATGAAGAGTGGTGCGAGAATTATCTTTGGATCTTCTTCGGCACTTTGCCTCTAAAACACAGGTCATGTGATTATAGGTCTCCCATCCGACGCCAGTTGCTGAAACATCTATATTTTTATGCATGTGATACCGTGCTTTTTAGAGGGTACGGCTACATTTCTCTGGAAAGTTCTCTCTTAAAGGCGAGGGGTTCCAAACTGGAGGTTGAATAACATTTTTGCCTGAAGATTGTTCTGTTCCTCCAACTTTGTAAAATTCTCGAGAGGTGGCTGCGAGGTTGCTAAGAAGTGGTTCAGGGATCACTCTTTGCTGGAAGTCTGCAACCTCAGGCTTTCCCTTTAAGCCTCCCTGAAATTATTAGAATGAAAATTTCATCACCACTCTTGATCTGGAAGGACTTACCAAGGCAGTCTCTGGTGGCGGGAATGACTCTTGATCTGTTATCTGAACAGTGGATTTAAGAGTGTACACCTCGCCATGCCGGTGTATCAAGGCATATACATCTGCATCACAGAACAAGCTCAGTTCCATGAGTTTGCGGTAGCATGTTTGCTTTCTCTTCTTCCATTTCTCCTGGTCTTTTCTCTCCTTATAGTATTCCTTTTCGTCCTCTTGGTTAGGATGCTCCTTGCGCTTCAGTCGATTCTTTCCATTTCTTAGCGCAGACATTTTGAAGGCTGCGTGTTGAGTATTGACCCTGAAAAGACACCAGAAAGAGGTTTTTCCAAGGAGCCTGATTAGGGATTTTATAATCTTTTGCTTTCTCTCTCAATGTTTTTCAAAGAAGGCTTTCACAATCACCCGGCTTACTGGTGGGGCCACCCAGCACATCATTCTCCAGAAGTTTCAATGACACCAGGCAACAAATTTACAAAACCGGAATTCCGGCGAACAGGATTCCATAGCCCAAACAGAATCAGATCCTATAGATAAAGCTGGAGTTTCATCATGATATATCGCCACATATACAGCATTCTTTGCTCACTGACTCAATCTCACCTGTGTCATCAATTTTTTTCTCTGCTTGTCACTTGTTTCAAAGCACATACTACGTTCGCCTGGATAGGCATTTTTAGTCACTGGGGACATATCAACATATCTCTAGAGATGGTAGGATTATTAATCCGCGACCTTTGTGTATGTTCTTTATATTGTCATAAACTTTTGCTAACAATTGTGACAGATGATTGCTGCTTTTGAATTCATCATAATACTTCTTTCCTTTGCCCGCCACTTCTATGAATTCTTTATCAAATTATACTATATGCTTGCCTTCTTCGCTGTCTTTGCTATCTGGCATTATACAGCACTGAGGAAGACATTCTCACAAATCTACAAATTCATCAGAATAGTCTGTTGTGCTTGTACATTTGCACCCCAAACCATCAAATTGATGAGCCGGAACTTGAGGCATGGCCAACTTCTTGCTAGAAATGATGCGCCAGACATTGTTCTATCTAACATAGAAGCCTTAAAGCTTCATGCTGGAAAATTGGTCCACAATAGGATAAAGCGCGGCACCGCAGATAATGGGGACTTTACGCAGATTCTACATCACTACAACTGTATTGTGATGTTCGCAACCGGGATTGGTATTACAGCACAAATCCCTTTCATTAAGGAGGTTATGGAAAGCCGCTTAAGATGGAAATCACCAACAAGGAGACTTTTCGTCGTGTGGGAGGTTGACCCTTACGGTAGGCCTCAGATAACATTGTACTATTTTACTTAGTTAGCTGACAAGTCTTAGATCAGTTCAGCTGCGTCTTTGGCAAGGTCCAGGAACTTTTGGATAGAGACCAAGGAAACTATGTTTGTTATATCCACTCCCTTCCTGTTTGCACCTAACAGTAACAATTTTTAGTCTCTGCATATTTCAGTCTATCTCTCAAATCCGACTGATAACACTGAGTGTCTGGGCAATTACAATGGGACATTCATATCACCGCAGAGATCAAACATGAGGTGATTGTTACATGAAAAACTGAGTCTCTGCAGGGGTCGCATTCTGGTGGCAGGTAAGTTCTCTTTCCATCCTCTCTGACAATGTTGCTCACTCATTGCCAGTTGCAGCTTGCAGATCTGTCCGCAACGCTGTTCGTATTGGTGTCCTTGACCACTTGTCCAGGCTTAAAGACAGAAATAGAAGTAAAAGACTGCAGAAAGACATAAAGACGGAAATTCTACTCATGGTAAAAGTGATGAAGGCATTTGTCCGATCAGCAGAATCAATTCAACAAGATGATAGCCCTATCTGGTTGGTAGAGGCTAAGATAAATGATCTGCTTCACTCAATTGAGTCTGTCTGGAAAGCCTTAGCACTTCCAAGGGGACGGTCTGATGAACATGTCCAGGCAATAGATATTTGGGAGTTCTCCTTTCAACCAGACTAAGGATGATATACAGTATACAATTATGTACTTGGTTTAGTGGGCATGTGTTCAAGTATCATTGTTGCTTTGGTAACAATAATTATGTGAATCTTAAAATTTAAAAATTAAGTTATAAAAATCCGGCACTCAGGTTGCGTCTGATATTCCATCCCTTTCCTCATAACCAGCCAGTCCCTCAAAATTTTGATGTGAAAACTCCACTTCTCTCTCCGATGGCTGGAGGAGTGCTTTGTAGTGCTCAACTGTAGCATTTAGAGTCTGGATGGTCTGCTCTTGTTCCTGACAATTTTGCAAAAGTTGTCGGACCGTAGCTAGCTGCCCAGTACCAATATCTGACTGAACTGGTCGGAGCTCTTCAACCAGTTTCCACAGTGTTCGAATCTCCACCAGCAAGGCTGCTTCCCTTAATACACGTTTCTTCTTCTCACTCATCTGGTTCTCAACGGCTGTAGTCTGTAGCTCCCTTGCTTGATCTAGAGCAATTCCCAGTGTTTCGTGGTCTTTTTGCAGACTAAGCATGCTCTCCTGTAGCTCTTTATATTGATTGTTCAAATCAAACAACTTTGTTCTTTCCTGGTCTATCTGACACTGAGCTGAGTCTAGCTGTCCGTGAAGAGCTTGTTGATAGCTTATAAGGTATCTAACAGTGACGCAGGAAGGACAATTGCTACACGGCAGCGATGGTGATGTCTAATCTTAGAGTTAGCAAATTATCAGATTTCTTTCTAGGCAGATAACCTACCGATGATATTAAAGGCTGTTGCCAGTTCAGACATGTTGCATTATTCATCAGGAATAGCTCGAAACACTTGATGTAGGGCGTGAAAAAGCAGCTGATTGGATTGGCAGTCAAGCAGGCGAGTGGTTTAAAATAAAGAAGTATTGAAATGATGGAGCAGTCTTGTTATTTAAGCAAGAAGCTTGTAGTGTAAAACCGGCAGAGACTTTAACCTGATAACAGTAAAGCCTCGCACTTGTGATTGCCAGCTCATTTCGTCAAATTGTCATCCCTTAAGCCTACATTTTAGCATTTATACACTCATGTATACACCCAATAGGAAAAAATTCCGCAGGAGAGTTAGCCTGTAGATCACTTGCTCGCTACCAAGAGTGTTGATAGAGTCAATCACTTCCAGAAATGTATTTTTAGTGCCTTGGGACCCACAATCACCCGTATACACTTGCTATATGTGACCCCCACCACAGCGCACCAAACATCCCAGCCAGCCCGTTCGTTCGTAGTGGAGATGAGCCGAGAGTTACCAAGCCCCGCTCTTGCAGTGCCCACCACTCACTCAGCATTTAACTAGTCCCATTTTGTTTAACTAATTACATTGTATTGTAGAACCTCAACGGTGATAGCCCCCAGGCTGTTTCAAAAGAAATGCATTTGCACAGTCAGAGTCTTATAATAGAACAGCAACTTCTTCTCCTTCACTATGCTACTCCTAAACAGGAACCAGAGGGCTATATCAAGTTACGAGTTCTTTGGTTGGCTTTTGACTGCTTGTCCTTCACCATTATCTGGTACAGATTTGATAGCGTCGTGATTGCCAAGTTCTGGATGGCTAAAGCTTTCCGCACACTTTGAGCTTTGTGGCGACTGATATTCTTTGTTTGGAGAAGATGGCCAATACTAATGCCCCTATCAGCGCACTATTTGCATCAAAAAGGCCAAGACAACTTACTTTGCAAATGGCGCATTGTGCCCGGTGGTTGTTGGTTCGTCCACGACACCCGCGAGAATAATTCGGACAGGAAAACATGGTATTGAAATATCAATGAGGATGCTGGCTGTAAATTTGTCCTCTTACCTTGACAAATAGATTGCGAGACACCGCAATTTATATATTATGGCGGACATCCTCCTCAACCACGCTGTCTAATGAGCCTTACACATTTACAATGTATGAACCTTTGTGTTGCCCTTTCAGAGGCATCATGTAGAGTGGGTGGGGCAAGTAGAGTAAACTAGGCAAATCCCTTCCCCTGAGTGAATGCAAGTGTGGGTGATTGATGTTACTAACAAGTAGAATAAACCGGGCAAACCCTTTCCCCTGAGTGAATGCAAGTGTGGTGGTTGATGCTACTAACAAAAATGTAGATAGCTTTAATCTATCCCTGTAATTTCAATTAATAGTGCATAAATTCAGATACAACAACATTATTATCAAGGGAGATCATGACTAAAATTTCTCTAAATTTGCTAGTACATGTGCAGTTTCAAAATGACTGTCCTGGCTGATTCCTCTCTGTGTCTGGATCAATTGATATACCCCAATAGCGCAGAAGATCACGTTCAGCAACTGCTAGTCCCTGCGATGAGCACTGCACGGCATTGTTTAACTTCTCCATGGTTGTTGAAGATGTTTTGTATACTTCAACTATCCTAGCATATAGTTCCATCAACACCTTGCGTGTTTTTTGATGATATGCCAACTCTGCTCGCAGGCGCCCGTTCTCGCGTGTCAGATCCAATAACTTATCCTGAGGAGAGGTTGATGTTGCCTTTTCTCGATTCATTACCCCGGGCAGACGGTCAATGCTGGCGGTTCTTCCTCCATGGCGGGCGATAGTGTGGTCAAGATATGTGATAGGAACGTCTGCAAACTCCTCCCCATTGGTATATGTCGGTGTGCATGTGGGCGAAACTGCACTGTTCTTGGGACTAATGGGGGCAGTAGAGTCCTGGCTATAGACTTTTGGTTCAAGCCTTGCTGGCTTCAGCTCATGCAGCACACTGTCCAACTCAAATTCATTGGCCGATCCGCAGCCAGCAGTGCTCGCGTTCCGGCGTGGGTTCTTAGGAGGGATTGGTATATCCGTTGACTTGGCACGGAACATGGTGATCCTACCAATGAGAGCAGACTGTAAGGCAGGATTATAAGGGGTAAACTGTGATATGTAGTTGATATATAGTTGTTCGTCTGGACATCTTTTTGACATCCTCCAGAAATCCGGTAAGGATGAAAGTAACGATTCTGATGACCGAAGAGCCTAGAGGGTGTTGCATATCACTCTTAGGGCCCACTTCCTTAGGGTGACTGCTAGTGATCCCTTGATCGACGTCGGTCCAAAGTGGGTGACTGATTTAGTTACTGATTTAGTTAGCCCCATAATTTTCGAATTTGGATGTAGCTTTTTTTCGTTGCTTCCGAATTTCCTAGATCTACTAGCATGGAATAGCCAGTTCCGGTATAATTGTCACATAATTGCACAATATGGGTGTTGGACTGGAACTGACGTTCCTGAATTAGTGTGTACGGATAACAGAGGTCATTCGCAAGGAGGCCGGTCAGAAGAATAGCATGGATCCACTGAGACCCAGATGCTACCTTCTGACATGAAAGAAAGTTATGTAACGGCGTGGCAAGCATTACTATATAAGTGAGCGCAGTTCAAAGCCTGATGGCTTTGAATACTAGTCTTTTGCTCGTAACGTAGCGGTAGCGCTTGGGAATGCGCCCCCAGGTAGTGCGCCGTGACAGTTACAGAAAATGGATTTCAGTTGTGAGCTTGAATAAAATAACAATCCTCAGAATTAGCTATTTACATGCAAAAAAGTGATACACCTCAGTCTTCAGATTTAATCTCCCTTCTGCCATAAACATGTGTTTGTTGACTCTCCTCCTCCGAAGCCTCTGCCTGTTCCAGATAAATTTCAAGCTCACGGAGACGGTCGATCTCTTCCTGCAGTGTAGTGAGGTGGGCAAGGTGGTCATTTTTCTCTTTTGAGAGTTCGTCTAGAAGAGCTTTCTGTTCAAGTTGAGATGCCTGATAACAGGCCTGCCAGCGAACATTCTCATCCCGCAGCTGACCGATTACGTATTTGTCTTGTCGGTGGACAGCGGTAGCTTCGTGCAAGGATCTCATGATGTGAGAGTTGTGGCGCTGGAGCTGTTCAACAGTATTCCGTAGAGCTTCCTCTCGCGCAAAAAAAACTCTCATAGTGTCCCAGTCAAAATGTGGGCGGGTCTGCTTTGTGGTCAACTCTTCAACATCTTCTGGTATTTTGCGTCTTTTAGGACTTACCTGTTGATCCACAGACTGGGAGGTGCGTGTGTGATTCATACTCCCTCTCAATGCGGTGGGCAAGGTCTTTTTCGACGGTGAGCTGTAGAATCTGGAGGTGGGCACTTGAACATCTTTATATAGTGTGGCCGCCAGCTCATGTATGGCCAGTCGAGAGTGAATGATTGCCTTTGGCTAGATTGAGTGAGTGCTTCAGTCGCCCGGACCCACATGGTGCCCGCCTGGTCGGGATTCCGTACCAGATAACGGCTACATCTCGGCTACATCTTACAGCTACTACTCCTGATCTTCATTGCAGTGTGGGTTGAAGCATGTGAGAATGTAGTCGTCTTAAAAATGAAAGTTGATGACACTGGAACAGTATCTGCGCATATCTTCACAAGAAATTAGTGCCGTCGTGGCATGAGTATTGCTAGGTAAGTTGATGTAGGCATATCATGCGAAAGTGTCAGAGATGTCAACATCACTCATATCGCCAAGCGCAGGATCGATTAGACAGTCAGAAGCTGTATCTGAATCTATCGAATCATATAATTCTCGAAACCAGGGCTCACTCTCAAGAGCTGCACAGTGGTCTCCGCCAGCTTTAACCTGGATGATTTAGTTAGCATAATTGCTTCTTCCTTTCTCATCATTGCCTCATAGATGCCATCAGGGGTAAGCAAACACTTGCAGCATACCTCTACTTCCACAGCAGGATCACTTTTCAAACCCACTTCAGGCTTACGGGAACTTCCAGCCTGTAATTCCTTCTTGTCATTACGGGGATTCATTGACAATCTCGGACTGGGTCTTACCAATAATTGGCTCCGCAGAGGTTCGCGGAATGATAGTTCCGCCTCATGTTTGCGATGTTGTATATTTTCCCATTTGGCTTTGAGGGTTTCGGCTCTTCTGTTCCGGTGAGCAGGCACAATTTGATTAAACAAGCATGCCACTTCCTGCCAACCTGCCTCCGGATGTGTGAGCTTCAGCTCTCTGAGTAACTTCTCTTCCTTCCTGCAATTTTCCATATCTTTCCATTTGTTTTTAAGGCCGTCCTCTGTTCTCTGGCGATTGGAAGGAACAGAATCATTGAACAATATTCTCAACTGTTGCCAGGTGGTGCTTGGATGGGACAGCTTTAGTTGCTGCAGCAAGCTTTCCTCTTCTGGATAGTATACATCGCGCCGGTCATAGGCATATAGTTTGCGTGACATGGCCAAGTTCCAATGGAAGGCTCTCAGTGCCTAAATGACATCAAAAATTATGATAGATGACTGCCCGGGTTAGCAGTATGGGCGACTGTTATTAGTAGTCATCTCTGTGTAGAGTGGAACCAAGAACTAGATAGCTAGTGGGTGAACAAGCCCAAGCCTTCTAAGTTCTCGACTCTAAGAGCAGAATAAACAGAAACAATTGGTAAAGAACATGACCCACTTGAACAAATAGACACCAACTACCTACCCATAGGTGAGGTAATCAAAATGGCACAAATGATAGGATAAACATAGTGTTGATTAGTTGAACAATGGCCCAAGAAGTGGTGCCTTGAAGACGGCGCGCGTATTTTTTCATGAGAGAACCAAGTCTGTTTGACTAGATAATTTTAGTGGGTCTTATTTGACCAAGCCGCCGTTGTGGGCGTTAAGATGTTCCCCGGACGATCGAAACTCTGTCTATTTGCTGCACGTAAGCGCGCCTGTTTGTTGTCTTGATCTGCAAGGATCTAGACTGATCTATACTGACCTACTGAGGTAACAGATATATCATCTGATATATATTTGAAAAATATCTTTTTTCTAAATGGCTGATTCATATGGCACGCTTTCGTGGGTTCTGCCTCCTGACCCTTGTAAATCAAGCAGAACTAAAAAGTATGGGAAACAGAAGAAACAGAGATGCAAACTAGGAAGGAAAGAGACGCAAAAAAAGCTGGGTGAATGCAGAGTCTGACATCCTTTAGTTAGCCTTGCAAAAGCCATCTGTTATGGAGCATGTGGGGATAGTAGGGAGGGACACGGCGGTAGCGGGGGTAGCGGGGGTAGCGGGGGTAGCGGAGGTCGCAGCCTTGGCTCGGAAGATAGCCATTCACTCACTCACCTCTTCCCTTTATGGGTGGGTGATTGGTGGGGTGTACTTTGCGTGATGGAGTCGCTCAATTTGCAAAACAACAATATCATGGATATTTGGAAATGGAGTCCTTCAACACTCTGCCTCGGATGTTGCGGCGCTCGGAATTCAATAGTGAATGGAGAAACCCGCCTATTTCCATACTGGATTGTAATTTTATAAAAATGTTGGAAGCGCAGTTTCTCCTCTTGTTCTGAGGAGCCATTTCTCAACAAGCAACCAGACTGAAAACATAGCAGAGCCATGGATACATCAAATTCCACATATTTGATCCCGTGGTTGGAGAAACGTTCAGAGGAAATCGCGAGAATTCAGCTTCCCATTGGGCCAAATCCTCTGCTGGGAGTGGATATACGAGATGTGTCTGCCATAGTGAGAGCAATTGATAATTCCAGCTGGTCGCTATTTCAGCACATCCCTTTCGCTGCCTGGGTCCTGAAAGCACTCGGAGAAGAGGAGGACTTGATAGACTCCTTTCTTTTTCATCATGATATACTCGCCTTTCGGCTCTACTGCCGTCTTCAGCGATGTTGTAGTAAGGAGAAGGAGGGAATTAAGAGCCAGCTTCTGGAGGTAAGTTAGCTTGCAGTCTGTATGACTTTCTACTAATACTGGACAGGCTGCTTCTGATATGGGTGGGTTCACTCGCTCAGTAATATCAGGTGGAATTTGCGGCAATAATGGGGCCTGCATAGATATTGGTTTTATCATCAACCCTCTTGCGCGTCTCTTTGCCCGCCCCATCGACGGATCCCTTGACAATATAATTGGTATCTTGGAGGTGCGATATCAGTGCAAGTATCATCTGCAGCGGGACTTCAATACAGCATTTGAGTTTCGGACCGACACTTCATTCTTCCACGCCCTAACCACAGTATCATTAGCCGATTTTGCCATTTCGATCACGCACAGAGACTCCAGATCGTTCGAGGATTATATTCTTCTCGCAAAAGATTTTAATCGGTTGAATCTGTGTTGGAATGATAGGTGTGAAGAAGTGATGGAGTCCCTTCAGGTGCGGCCTGAACTTCTTGCCATGCTGCTTGAACTTGCCTTGGTAAGTTAACCTGAGCATTCCTGGCCAGCTTGTTGCTGATATCTCTCGAAGCGTTTGTACGAACTTAGAAACTTTTATGCGTTAACAGCCATAGTTCATGGTGTGGACAAGGCTGGACATAGAGTGGCAATTCCCTCAGAGCTGCGCCATATCGTGTTGTCGAAGAATTATCAAAACTATCGTAACGAGCTACAAAATGGGCCCGCACTTCCATTTCTGTTCCCTGCTCTGGTGGATCTTGAGTCCGGGACTCAAGCTCGAGCGCAATATGGGCTGGAGACTGCGGAGTATGAGGCTTGTAGGAGAAAGATAATTTGCTCACTCCGTGAGGTGTTTGCATTCATGTCATACAAACCTGAGGTTTTGGAAATAACATCATGCGCACCTGAGGCTCAGGGAGCAGGCATCGCGGAGCGAGTCAGGGGTGCTCTTGAAAGCTTTTGTTGTATTTAGTTATGTAGGGAGAGAAATTTGTTGACCATATTTTAATTAATTATCAAATTCATCCGTCAATAATTCTGGCCCCAATCTTAAGGCAAAATAGCTATTGGAGAGGGATAGGTCTTCTACAGGGAGGAAAGCCGTTCCATACCCAGAAGAGATGAGGTGGGAAGATATTGCTTACTAAGGCGATCATTGGGCTGTGACAAGGCTGTTCTAGTAATGGCGCAGCCACAGTAAGGCACTATCACTGAAAATGGTTTAATGTAATATCAGTTCCAAGCGATTAGTGCTATAATCTTGCTGCAGAATGTTTTGTCGAGTTTCAAAATATGATGGCTATATAAATTCGAAAATGTAAAAATCAGCTGGTCCATCAGGTGGTCAGCCTACAGCTCAGCCTGCAGCAAAGAAACAAACCAAAACAGCTGACATTCCACGCATGTTTATGTAGTATCTCATGTCATATAAACTCTAGAAGTACGAACAGGTAGAGCTAGCCTGGCTTCTAGCAGTATCTACCGCCTCAACTAGAGTCTGAATTGCCTTGTCAGAGTCTTGCGCCCTCTTTTTATAAGTTTCCATCATACAAAGAGACTTTTGTAGTTTCCCATTAAGATCATACGCCTCTGCCTGTAACTGTTGTATCAGATTTTGTGCATCTTGAAGCTCAATACGCATGTCTGTCAAAGCCGCTTCAGCTCGATCCGCCCGAGCTACAGACTCTTGATGAGCTATTTGAAGCATATCATTTTCTGCCGTCAAATGTATTGTCTTTGTTGCAAAACTTTCCACGGGCCTGTTCAACTGATTCTATTACTGTAAGCAGTGAGTAAAGGGATCTGTTGCTGGGGAATTATACCTGAGTTACAACCTCGCCACATACTCCAACGCGCTGTGTAGATCCTGTTGAGTCTGTGGCCGGTATTGCTCGCCTTTGCATGTATTCGTCTGCCGGGACTGCCTCAAGAGCGGAATCGTCCACAGCACTGCAGATTTCATCATAATCTCGCACACTACTCTTGCTCAATTGCTTTTCCAAAAGGTGTTTCTTTGATGGCATGACTAGCCAGCGGTACGGATCATCCGGACCAGGCTTCAGTCTTACTCTTGTTGCGTCAATATATACTCCTAATTTCTCATCTGTATTGAATATCAGTTCAGTAGCATGGTGGACGAATCAACCAACTTACATATATGCTGTGCCAGACGAACACGGCATTGATGACGACGCTCAGCCCGCCTCTTGTTGCCATGGTTGCGATGAATAGGCGCCATTGTCAATACTCGGACAACAAAACTTCAATTCGCCGCAAGAGACCGCTCCTGCTATACCTACAGTCTTTATATGTTTGTGCTGTGCTGACCAGTCGCCCGCCTGCTCACCGATCACCCACCGATCACCCACCCACATCAATATATTTTCAGCCCCGCAGGGCCAGTTCCGATATAAGCAGAATATAAACCAGTCAGCCTAGTTAGCTTTCAAGGTCAATCTTCTGGCTTCCCGGCTTTCCGGCTTCTCAGCTTCTGGGCTTCTGGGCTTCTCGGCTTCCCAGCTTTATATAAAATATTAACCGGAGGAACATTCGTCTTATAAATAAACAAAACAGTCTCTCAAAACCGGGGCAAAAACAATATTACCAATACACATTTGAAATGATCAATCATATTATTCACAGAGTCAAGATGCTGAACGCAAGGGGTTGGTTTTTGATTGGGACAGTCATAATATTCTTTTTTGCCTCCATCCCGTGTGCCGTACTAAGTCTTTATACATTATGCGCTAAAAAGAACTACAATGATGGAATTCTCACTCTTGATGTAAGTGTTGCTTAAAATCTGTGTTACATGCTCAAAGACATAACCACTGTAACTATAGCTCGCTCCATTGAACATCTCTGAGAAGAGTATACCACAAGAGATTACCATCCCACCTGACTTCCTCACTGTGGACCGCGAATCTAAAGAGATTACGAAAACATTACATTCTGCTGGAAAAACTCGTAGAGACGCTTCCAGTGTTTTGACAACCATTAAAAGCGGCTTACACGATATGATCCCACGGAGTTTCTCACTAGGGACAAATGGGTATTGCGTGGGATACAACAACCGGAAGGATTGCAGAGCCCTGCCAGCTGATTTCTCAAAGATTGCTGAAATCCGTCAGTCTGAGAAAGCCCGGTCATTCGACAAACTTTTGAAAGAAAGCACAGATGGCAACATTCGTGGCTTTTTAATCCTCGCACTGATCATGATTCCGATCCTGGCTATCCTACTCGCTTGGTCTATGTCAAAACTAAGAATGACATACAATATTCTTGGTGTTCAGGTCCCAATAGTTACAATAGCGCGCACGTTGTCGGCCTCTGTTCTACTCATTTCTTTCCTTTTTCCCACAGTCATTTTGTACTCCCTTCTGGCAGCCGCTCGCCAGCTTCCTTTTAAACTGGAAAGAGGTGGAGTCGGCGGGTATTGCCTGGGAGCCTTATGCTGTGCTCTCGTCATGGTAGCATCTGCAACTCTGGCTCCTGTTTTATTTAGCCGTATGTAGGTCGTGCTGTCTGATGCTTGACATTGAATTAAGGTTGGAATTAGCTGTTGGAATTAGCCAGTAGGTAGTCAAGTTAACATAATCTATCACCTTCTCGGACATATCACCTTGACACTATTGGATCAGTGATCTTTTTCCCAGACAGTCAGACAGTAAGCTCTAATTTACCCCTAAACTGGCACCCAGAGCAGCTCATGTATAGAAAAGCGTCCCAGGCGTTTGCTCACATGCATTATTTCGCAGGTTTTCGTGTGTGCCATCCTTCCCACCCGGGAGTTTATTTGCTCTATTCCTGCGTAACGAGGACCGAAGCTGCCAACAGTGGTTTAATCACTTACTGCCGCCGACATGCCATATATAATGTCAGATTAAAGAGAAACCAGCACGTACGATCATAAGGAGTGGAAAACAGGGCTTCCCGTCCGCTCAGCCGTACTTAAGCCACTCGCCGGCCGGCTAGTAGTCGGGTGGGGGTGACCACCAGCGAATCCCGGCTGTTGTATGTTTTTTGATCTTTTTTAAATTTTTTTTTATCCCCCGATATCCGACCCCTTACACTGTGAAATTTGATTAAAGTTTATTCTCTAACTATGACAAAAATCTCAACCACGCTGTTGTGTGCCCATCACGGCCAGCAATAGGTATATATACTAATGTTTGGGTCTGAAGATAGATAAATGTCATAAAGAGAAAACATAGATTTCCCGCGCTTCACCGTCGTCTTTGAATTTCAAGGATCGAATGAGTAGAAGGTACGGGCAGAGATTAAAGCGAACCAAGCCAGCCCAATGAGCTCACCTTCAGACCGACAAATACCTCTTATCAGATGATGCTACAACACAATAGAAGAGAAATCAGAAGATACTCCCAGAAATTAAAAAGTGATAGATGATGTGGGAGTCACAAACCTGTCTAAGCTCCTCAATAGAGTCCGCTGAGCTAGTTGTGGACAGAAAACTCACAGCAAGTGAGTTAAATGGCCAGCGGTCCAGATTATCAACTCCAATCGCACCATCATCTTTGCTGTATTTCTGCATGAGGTTCATTGTTATTTTGGCCACGGCAAGAACATCCTCCTTCTGCCAGTCATCTGAAATTCTCCTCTGACATTCTTCCAAACAAGCTAGCGAGGATCAGTACTGATTCCTGAAAAGGAGACAAGAAAGTAAATACCAATTTGAATCTTTCCATTGAGATTCATTATGATGCTCGAGCAGTTCAGGGATCCATGTCTAAAGTGCCGCTCTATCAGGTAGGAGAGGCCGTTGAGGATCTGTTGATAGTCAGCATTAGCTTCAAGGGTCATAGCAGTTGGGATAGTAACCTGCGTCAAGATTATAGCCAGCTGCCGCTCATCAGGGTACATTCTGCATGCGACAATGTTCTCCAGAGTAAGAGGGAAATGCTCAACCTCAGCGTAGAATGCACCCTCGGTGCGAAAATATTGAATGCCATGGATTATATTTTCATGGTGGACGAAGTGGAGAATTTCTAACATCTCAACAGCATCTTGACTGGCAAACTGACGGATGGCATGGATACGAGTCGGAGCGGTTCGACGGACCACTACCGCAACAGTGCCCGCCAAATCACATTCATAGACCTTTCTGAATGTATCCCACGGGGACTCGTCCCTCACAATGGGAGACTGCATGCTATTCTTTCCAAACTTAGAGGTATCCACAAGGGCAAGATCCCTGGGTTCGCCGCGTAGACTCTTTCGACCATCCTGCAGTGAGGGTGACAGAGAAGCCTTTCTCTTGCCCAGATGACCTGTTGAAGCTGAAATGTTTCTCCCTGAAGTTGATTTTGACTGCGGCTTTTCCAAGGATGAAGAGGGCTCTGGGAAGGATGGTAGGTTTACATTTACCTCGGTGAGATCGATTCGGGTCGAGCGCTTGTCCTTTTTGGATGACATCGTCAGAAAAGAGAGAAAAACGGCTAGGATTCGGGTCTCTTAAAGGAAGAAAATGCAACAAAGGTACAGGTTTTGATGCAGGAGGTGAGGATCAAGTTAAAATAGGCACAGACTGAGTGGGCCAGATAGACCGGGTGACTCCAGGAAGACTGTCTGTGCTTATGACATAGTACTCTCAGTAAAAAGGCCTCCCTCAGGCATCCTTTTTAAACACACTATATCCCAGCTCAACCCCATCTCTTTCCCCTCTCTGACGCACATTAAAATAAACCTCCATGCTCAGCATGCAGCGAGCATGGTTCACCCGTGAAGAGGTGCAGCTGGCCACAGAACGACGCCAGAAATACCTAGGAACAGCAAAGGCCAGCCTCAGGCAAATCCAGTTCGACCCTCCACTACCTCACGATCTCGACTCCAAAAACCTGGAGCGACTGCGTCAGATATTTCGCAAAACCCAGTGTCGACGTCTAGACATCGAGAACCATGTGCCTGTGACCGTATCAGAGCAAGACCTCACCAAGGCATTGGAGCACGGAAGAGTGCCGCGCCAAGCCTTGCTGACTAACCCACCCCCTTTTCTCGAGTTTCCGGCGGGGCTGCGGGGCCTCCATGGGCGTCACCGAGTCCAAGCTGGGTCTGAACTCCTGCCCCCCCTGGACCGCTGGTGGACGGTGGATCTGTACCTGGATGGTAAGACTTTTGCTAGCCACTGCTACCACCATCATCATCATCTGCGACGCTGATCAGATCACCTCACCCATATGCAGATGTCGGCGACAACCTCCGGACTGCCCTCATTGAAGAGTATGCGAACCAGAAAAAGCCCACGGATGGGGAAGTATACAGAAAGATCCGTCAGTATGAGGGGGAGCAAAATGAACCATTTCGGCAGCGGTGGGTCGCATGTTTATCAAAGAGCAATCGAGAGCGTCTTGATCAGCTGGACAATTCCAGAAACCGCCAACTCCGCCAGGCGTTTGATGCACTACTGGTCATCCCGGGCCTTTGGGGCCGTGGAATGCGGATCAGCATGATCCACCGGTTGATTGCTATCACCAGCATTGAGGTATGTGCCAGTGATTTCATAAAATGGTTCATCCTCTGACAGTCCGCAGCATATCCTCAACTACCTTGGATTTGTGAAGGAGTCTTGGTCCTCTTGGGTCAACCATGATCTAGAGGCGATGAAAAAAATAAGTCGGGACGATGTGGAGAGATTAGAGTTAATGGCCCCTGGTATATCACGTGTTGATGCAAAAGCTGTATGTGGGCTTGTGCTGAGCGGTCAAGCATTTGCAGGCTTTAGCCAGAGTGAGCGAATGGCCATCTGGAGCCGGATGGAAGGATTCGGCCGACTAGTGCCTTCCCTGTATACATTCTTTGAGGACTTCAAGTATCTGGAGAGCTGTGCTCACTGTGTTAAACGGCTCTGTAGGCATCCTGAAAGGTCCATCTGGAACACCATGCAGCATATGTTCGTCAAACCTCCTGAGTCAGAGAAGGATTGTCTCATCCAAACATCAGAATCTTCTTTTAGACAAATACGTATGGGAAGCATGGAATGTCTTGATCTGGCATACCGACAGGTTTGGCTGTATGCAATGCGGCATTATCCTTCAATGCCACCTGACCCAAAGAGTGAAGATGAGCTGTTAGCTAAACCAAACCGTGCCAAAGCCGATGAGCGTGTGGTCTATGAGATGGCTGAACTGGCGCACCGTCTCGGATTTCAGTCTCCTGAAATCACTGCATTGATCAATTGGTCCCCGGACCGGCAAATCGCGCGAGCCGCTTTGCTCCAGGCCCGAAGACCTGGTCGCTTTCGATATGACGCCCATATGGTTGATACACTGGTGGACCGAATTGTCGACTGCTTTTCAGCAGCGGTCCCTGACCAGACCGGCCAGACATATGAGCTTCTCGCCGACAGTATCGTGAAGCCTCAGGCACGTTGCGGGATGCCACAAATGCGGGCACACAAACAAGACAGTCCTCTGCTCTTCTTGGATCATTTGCACACTAACACAACGCCAGCGGCTGATACAATCACCACATTCTTTGTCCGCCAGTGTGTTTATTTTGCCTTTTTTGGAAAGCCTTTGGCATTCCAGTCTGCGGATGAAGACGGTTTCGAGCAGCGACCACTGACTGATCTGGGGATCTTCATGCATCACCCATCTGGTAAGGGACTAGCTGTCACTGATGAGCTGGTCGTTGAATATCAAAGCACAGGAAATTTGACACGGGGAAATCTTCAACAGGGGCCAGGAAATGGGCATTCCGCACAGGAATCACCTGAAGCAGATGTGGACCAAATCAACCAGCAACATTGGAACCTTGGACAGGAGCTCGATCAGTACTCCGAATCGCAATACTCTGAACCTGCCAACCCTGGCTCGTACGCAGAACGCGCAGAACGGCCGGTAACCCGCGTTGACCTTGGCAATTTAGAGTCAATGCCTGGTGTTGTAGATGATCAGAACGGTAGTAACAGCAATACTCAGGCATTCAGTGACCGGCCAATTGGGAAATCGAGTAGGCCTTCACCTTATGTTCAAATTTCATTCTTGTTATGGGAGCGTGGCGAGTGGAGACAAACCAATTGCCTTACAGTTGACTACTCCAACTTGTCCCAGGTGGAACGGGTTGCAAGGGAGTATACGCGAAAGAAGTATTCCTTGTATGATATTAATCTACAGAGCCTCAGCCCGGCCCAGTGTTTCCGGGCGGCAACTATGGACGGAAGCAATGCAATCTTCATGATCTCAGAGGAGGAAGAAAGGAAAGAAAGCAAAGAATGTAGGACAAAAGTGAGAAGCAGTATTAAATATTTTCAAAAATAACCTTTTCTCTCCTGAGTATTTGCTTAGAAAACTTCTTCTACAAGAATCCCTCTACAAGAATCCCCCTGAAAGAGCCCTCTTATACAGAAATTCACCGGAGAGTATTTTCTTTGAAATTTTCTCCTACAAAAGCCCCTCTAGCAAGCTCCTTTTGTAAAAAAATAGCTTCTACAAGGACCCCCCCATCAGAGCCCGCTGGAGACTATTTGCTTAGAACTTCTCTTCTACAAGAATCCCCCTAGCAGAGTCATTTTGTAAGGAAATAGCTTTTACAAGAACCTCCCTATTAGGATCCACC
>PDNB01000293.1:0-27284 GCA_002573585.1 Helicocarpus griseus UAMH5409
GCCTACTTATAGGTAGTGCTGTGCCTTCATTCAGAAGGCCAGCAATTCGTTCCTGAACTATTGAAGTCTTTGAAATCCTCATACAAATTACTACGTACTATCCTGCCGTTTCCATTACAAGAGATCTCTAGCTTGCTTGTAGACAGTTGCTCGACTAGTTCATTAAGCACGTCAAGCCCACTCATACAGCTCCCCACCTAACCTCACGTGTCGACGCCGTCTGCCCTACACTGCGGCGCCGACCGTTACAAAATGTTATAATCTTTATTAACTAAATCAACTACAGCTGCATACATATCAATCAAACAAATACATGACCATGTATTTACTACACAGTTGTAACTGGAAAACTAAATATGTAGATTTTATAATAAGTATTATGGGAAAATATAGATTTGTCTAAAATTTGTAGAACATCATAACATTCATGGTCGTTGAGATATGTGTGTCGCGAATACTATACGACTTGAAAGAGGCGTGTTCTCAGCAAACAACACAACTCCATAGCAAGGCAGCAGCGTATATTGCTAACCCCATAGGGTCAATCATTGTGTTAGGATAAATGTAGGGTGAGAAAGGGTTGAAGAAGTGGTGTATACTGCTTGTAGAAAAAGAACAGGGGAAAAAACTGTGAGAAGGGGGCGAGACCTAGTATCCAGCTGTGCAATGTTTGCTGTAACCTGGGTAGATTCAATGGCTCATTGATAGCAAGTGATGAGACACAGTCAATAGAAAGATGATATTATTTCACCAGTTTATACAGAGAAAATCCAAACAGAACAGGGATATTGTTTGTTAACGTCCGTATGTCAAGGAAATTGTAGTAATGTTCGGCTTGGATAAAAAAGTAAAAATAAGGGTCTATGAAACTAAGTTTATCATCTCAAAAGCTGTATCTGTATTTATTTTTATAATTGACCTCTTCCAGCCGTATTCGTCGTTTTCTTGTGGCTTTTCCGGGTTCTTTCTAAGAAATTAGGTCGGCCATCGGTCCCTTCGACAAGCAATGAGTACTAGCCAAACCATACACGAACTTAGAATGCCAAATCATACCCGCCTATCGCACAACAGCCCCCTTCAAACTCTTCACCGTACATAGCCCACCAGACTTGGTAATCAACTTCCCAACAGCCGGCGCGGCAGCAGCAGCAGCAGTGCTAGCCTCCCCCTCCTTCTCCGCCAACTGCGGCACCTGTGAGCTATCAAACGCCACCTCCAGCCCCTCCGTAGTCGTAAACCCAGGCTGGAACGTCTCCCACACCTTCTTCTTAGGATTCAGCACCTTCTCCGGCTCCCCAGTACTCCATCCCTCAAAAGTAACCCGCTCACCAGCCTGCGCATCAGCGGGAGGGGTGACGAGCTCGACGGGGCCAGCATGCGCATCATCACTCTTGGGCGACGCGGCCAAAACCATAGCAGCAGATTTGATACCGCGCATCGTGACCGGTTTCAAGTTGCAGACAGCGACGATCTTGCGGCCTTGCATTTCCTCGAGCGGGACGAGGCCGTTTAGACCCGAGCAGACGGTGCGGACTGTCAGGCCTGTTTCTTCGTCGACGGAGGTGTTATCGGTGCCTGGGGCGTCGCCGCAGTTGATTGTGGAGACGTAGAGGGAGTCGGCGTTGGGGTGGTTGACGGCGCGGAGGATGTGGCCGACGCGCAGGTCGATGAGGGAGGGGGAGAGAGGGGCGGCGGGCGCGGCGGGTTGTTTTTGCTGTTTGGGTTGTTTGGCTTTCTTCTCTTTCTTTTCGCGCGCGGAGGGTTGGACGGCGCCGGTCGCGACGGGTTCCCCGCCATCGGGAGCGGCGGTTGTTGCGGTTTCCGCTTCGTTGACGTTCTTGCCCCGGCCGACTACGAGGTTCTTCTCACCACCCTGTCCTGTAGCCTTCTTCTTCTCCTTCTTTTGTTTTCCCTTTTCTTCCTTTGGTGGCTCTGCTGCCTTGGGTACGACTTTTACGTCATTTACATCAATGGCGATCTTCTCCTCTGAAGGGATCTTCAGCGCGAACAATGGCGCATTTTGCACGAAGTCAATATACCGCACGATATGGTGGTAGCCATTCTCGCCTGTCCGCTCATCCGCACTCCATTTTTCCACCACGGGGCCCAGAACGGCATACACTGCAATATCCACGACAGAAGGCTTCGATCCCAGAAGCGTTGTGCGGCTTGCCAAGTGCTTGTTGAGCTTGGTCAAAAATTCGGAGATGGCGGCGGAGTCCTCCTTGGCGAATGACTCGGTGGCTGTTGCGATGGTTACCAGCCATTGTTCCAATTCGCCCTGTTCAACATCGCTGTAGACATATGAGGGGAAGATCTGAGGGGAAACCTTTTGAAGGTCGAGATCGATGGAGGTAGAGGGGACGGCGCGGGGGAAGGATCGGTATAGGAGGGAAAGGAGGGAGGTCATGGGTGCGGAGGCGGTAGCCATGGTTGCGGTTTGGGCGGTTGATCGGGGGGGAAAGCAAAGAAAATGTTTATTATACGGAAAGGTCGTGGTAGGTCTATGAGGAGAAGTAGTAGACAACAGGCGAAGTTGTTGGAGTGAAGATAGAAATGGCGGGGTGATTTGTGGCCTGATAGCGAGCTGTTGCGGGGTTGCAGACGGCCGCAGAAAACGAAGGGAGGCGAGAGGCTTCACCTTGGCTGCTGCTATACTCCTACTTGCGAAGAAGGGGTGCTGTTTTCAAAAAGCAAAGAGAGAAATTCAGTCAGTAAACGAGAAGCAAAAGAAACAGACTTTTGGATAGGCATCGAGGGGTTGAGGTGGAGATTGGCTTTGGGCAGAAAAACAGCGGGAAAAAAAAAGGGTGAGTCAGGGCTTATGTAACGCGCCATAGAGGGGGTGTTGGGCTGGCCTTACAGGTGGGAGAATGCCCCGAATCATGTCTAGGGACAGGCAGAGCGTGTATTAGGTCAATGGTCTATTGAATTTGAGTATGCTGTCTTTCTAACTTAAAGGAGCCCAGGATTTTACATATGGTGTTGAAGAAGATAGAAACGTGAGAGTCCAAATAAAAGAGAAAATGCAAGCAGAAATTTGGTTAGGGTGTCCCTTTTGGGCTTGGGATCGCCTACAGCGCCTAACAGACGGCCCCTAAACCCAGTTAAGACACCCCTAAAAACCCCCGCAGATCAGGGGCTGCAATTAGTTAAGACCACAGGATGAAAAAGGAAAAGAGAGAGCATGGGAAAGAAGACACAGATTTTCTGAATTTGATATCAATTCTGTGTGCAGTTGAAATGTAAACTGCGCTGCAGAAACTACAGTGCATACAAGAAGGTAATTCCTCGGTGCTCTCCTCTTTTTCCCTTTCCTCCCTCTCCTCTACTCCTCAAGATATGTATTTTACTGGCCGTCATCTTCTCCTCTTCCTTCCATAAGTTAGATGCTACCTGGTATGCGATGTAGAGAAGGGAGGAGAGAAAAGTCAGTAATGGAGACGGTGCGGTTAATTCTTGCTTGCTTCTACTTTATATGTATCAAAACGGGAGGACTGTATATGCAAGGACGAACAAAACTATATGCATGAGGCGGGAACACCGGCTTCCCTAAGCATGGGCAGCCATTCGCACAATCGGGCCTCGAAGATCAAACGCAACAAAGAGAGATTTGAAGAACACATCCCCCCAGATCTGGAGACCGGCACCCATGTTGGATTGTATGCCTCCGAAGCAGACTGATCATAATAAAAAAACGACCATGTTAGTGGGAAGTTCATAAAAACTAAAACCAAATGAAAGAGATGAACTCACGGTCTGTATTGGTGCTCGGATCACTTCCCACCGTAGCAAAGTTCGCCAGGCTACCCGGTACTCTCGCCAGATGTGTATCGCCAATGGACACCAGCAGGTCCGGAAGCGCCGTTCCACAGGGATATATGAACCCACCAGCTGACTGAGACATCGTTGCACCTTCAACCTGCTCGTAGTATGCCTCCGCAACTTCCGGATTCACCAGCATCAGCGTCGTCCCCGTGTCCAAGATCGCAGTGGTGACCCCCTGCGAGACGGTTCTGACAGCGGTGTCATCGCCCACCATAAACATGCTGGATTGGATCTCCCAGTGACCTCGTGAACTGTCCACCGGGATGTCAGTCAAGTTACCGGAGAACTTGGCGGGATCGATTGTGCCGAATTCGTAGCTCCCGGGCGCCTGTGGTTTTAGTTGGGCTGTAAAGACGGGTTCCTCGAGGTCCGGGGCGATGTTTTCGAAAAATGTCGTCTGTGGTTCTGGTCGCATGGTGTTCAACGTGCTGAATGCTAGGCCGACGAGGCCATCGGAAGCATCGTCGTCTGCGAATGACGCTGAGACTTCAGTCGGAAGCCCGAATGCTTGATTTTCAACTGTCGCGCCGCCAATGTCGATGGTGTCTCTGCCGACGCCGCCATGTGCAAAGGAAGAGTCGCCGTATGTGATGTTAAAAGTTGAGCCTTCCAACGGCTTGAATGAGGAGGAACGAGCGGGATCGAAAACTGATTGGCCGCGAATGGCAACTGGGTTGGTTTGCGTGTTGAACACCCATCTATATAAAAAGGATAATGTAAAGTATCAGTTTTCCCGTTCCCGCATAGCGTAATTTTTTTAGCCTGGCTGTAGTGTAATACTACCCCTTTTCGGAATGATGATAAAAAATAAACCTACGTATCCGCCGATCCAGTGTCAAAATTCATCACAAACTCCTGGCCGCCAATAGTCACTGGGGACAGGTATTGAACGTCGTTTTTGGCGGGATTATTAACCACAGCACCATTCTCATCCGGCTCTTCCAGGCCCTTCAACGCTTCACGGTCTGCAGCAGTTGGCATAATGTTGAAGTCCGGGCCTCCGAAGTTGATATCCGTGGGGATAATGCCATACTTGGCGTACGCCTTTTGGACAGCGGCCAGCCCATTGGGGACGTAGTCTGATCGTCGTACTCGGTCGACTTTGAATGTTCGTTTTTTCAGTGGAGAGGGAGCCCCCAGCACGGCGGGGGAGGAGAGGAGGAGGAGGGACAGATACAGTAATGCCTGTATCCGCTGCATTTTGGTCCCTTTGCTACGTAACAGAATGTATGGACACGGAGAGATAAGGAAAGACTAGCAGCAAGGATAGTACAAAATTGAAGATGTAAAAGGAACGTGTTGTGTCCAGACACAAGTAAGTGAAGAAGTGGTGAAAATGGACGCCTACACAGAGGGTTTATCGCACAAGCAACCAGTGATATCTGTATGTATAAACAGTCTATGCACAAGAAACAGAATAGTAGGATAAAATAAAAAGAAAGCTATGATTCCTGTGGAACCATATGAAGAAAAGAAAACAGCAATAGCAAAAGGAGAGAACAGAGATATCAATGTGTGAAAGTGTGAAATGGAAAATGGAAAATGCCAGGAAAAAGAAAGAAAAAGAAGACAAGAGGTACAACCTCACACAAAAGAAGCAGAAGGAAGAATAATAGAGAAGAAACAAGGAAACATCCAAGTCAATATAACAGAAACCAGAGCAAGAGAATACTAACAGCCTCTCTGGAGCAGGGAGAAATATAACATCACCAACCATCTGGCGGCTGCCGGAGACGCCACACCCACCCCCCCTAAGGCGGGAAGCATTACCAACAACAGCGGGAGACATTTCTTGTCCTAGCACATGTATAGCGTCTCAAAAGGCTTTCTCTCTCATATTCTACCCTAGAAGCCAGGAGCCTGTCAGTGTCAGTTTGCAGCAGTCCTCCACTCAGCGCATTGCAAAACACCCGGCCCTCGGACCTGAATATCATTTGACACCGTACCGGTCAGGACTCGCTCGGCAGAGAGACCCCAGGGGTATTGTTTGAAGAAGATGCAGCCAGTAGGGTTGTCAGATTAGCCCTCCTCGTCCCTGTCTGAGGTTCCGCGGTTAATTTCTGGCCATTCAAGCCCTGGGGAAGCTCCGTCCTCAAGGCTAACACTGCTAAGAGATTTGGCATTTCTGATCCACCAAACAGAGTGGCCATTGCCGCCAGGAACTCGCGCGACGAAGATTTAGTAAGATATTTCCTGCGTTCCAGCTCCGTCTCGTTTAAAGTGGAGGACGAGATAAAGAAGAGCAGAGGCGCCGAGGTGTTGGCTGCCCAGAGTGCCGAGAAGAGTCTGAATAATAATGGAATTATCGAGCTCCGTTATTCGAAGATGATCAACCCAGGATATCCCCGCGTCTTTATTACCTTCAAAACAACGCCATAATGGGGGCCAATAAGCTTGTCGAAGAGCCCTGCTGGTGGAGTTTCCCGAAACCGCCAACGATGGAAACACAAAGCGGCTTTCAGGCATGTCAAAGGATCTTGACGAGTTGGACGTTTTAGACTGCCCCCTGGCTGTTTCATCCTCGCCGAATAGCGGTCAAGAGTCGACGGCAACATTTGAGTTGCAGAGTGATTGCAGGCAGCATCACTCCTATCTGTTGTTCACGCATGCCAGAAAACCGTTGTCTGTACGAACCTAGCCGCCCGCACCGCGGGGCAGACTGGCCCAGACTTAAATAATCCTATTCCATGGCTTCAAGGACTGGCTATTGAGAATCTGATAGCGCTCCAGCGCTTGTACTGTTTATGCGCACAGCAAGCTAACAGGAAGGGCACTATACAGCTTTCTAATTTATAACAGCAACAAAACTATCCAGGTCTCAAAACCTTTACATTCAGCTATCTCACATACAGCGTGCGGAGGCATTTCTAACAGTGCAATAGTAAAAAGCTGACACTGAACACGGTTGTATGTATCTGAGCAATGTCATCGAATAGACCCAGATAGGGATCCCTACAATCATAGCATTCATCATCATCATCAATACTTTTTTCAAGTGTCATGTACCGGCAGTTGCATTATTGGAGACTATCCGTGTCTTCAGCGGGACAGCAATTTTTCAAACAGATGAAACATGTTTCCATGAAGGGGTTTGACAGCCACCCGTTCTATTCTTCCCATAGTACCTATGGGATTCGATAACTCATAGACCCTCACGCGAAGGCTACCTTGTGTGATGTTGGATACTTCCACATATACTACGGTGTGGCTCGCCATGAGGTAGAGTCTTCATGCCGAATATCATCGCCGTGAGGCGTGGCCAGAAGTGGGAAGACGATCCGATGATGCGAGTTTCTCTCATGCTTCGGCTCATCTGTCAGTTCTGCTGTACCGAGTACTCACACTACGCTCCCGCTAACTGCCCTACGCGGTGGACTTTCAGGGGCCCTCACTGTAGGTTCCCGCTGTATCGTCGGCGTCGATCAACGGCTTTTGCCAGTTGCAGTCCTTCTTTGGAGCCTTCTAAGTTGTTCTACGATTGCCAAGGCCACTTCAAAAACCGACGGAGGCATTGGATGGCTGTAAAATGCGGGGAGCTCCTGAGCAGACATTCAGCCTATATCAGGCAAAATCTCCGACCAGTCGGACGAACCCTTTACGGACAGGGGTCAGCGACGATCGGGCCGTACGAGACCCTCATCCTCCCGAGAAGCTATTTGATATACCTTCACCTACCATATGAACTTCTCCTGTCAAAATTTCTGTGGCTGACAGTCCGGCTCTGAATTCGGCATTTCAGCTTGCTCCAGCTCCATATCATGTTTATTCTCACTAAGAAACTACTTCTGGTTTTAAAACAAGCCGAGGATAGACGGCGACGGAACGATGGGTCTCTACCTATATAAGTCGCGAAGATTTCCTCTGCCAACCGGGCAAGACAAAGCCTCATATCGCTCATCGCCATAAAAACATCTTGCAGCATGTATACCCAGCTCGCGACCATTCTAGGCCTCGTTGCCTCCGCCACCCTCAGCACCGCTCAATCAGCAGGCTGTGGTGGCAGCCCAGTTCAAAGCGGAACTAAGACCGTCACCGTCAATGGCCAGCCTCGCCAATACATCTTGAAGGTCCCCGACAACTACGATTCCAGCACGCCTCACAGGCTCATCTTTGGATACCACTGGCTTGGTGGCAGTATGCAAAACGTGGCCGACATGGGGTACTACGGCCTCGAGCCGCTGGCACAGGGTTCAGCCATCTTCGTTGCTCCGCAGGGCATTGATAATGGCTGGGCCAACCCCAACGGAAACGACATCGCCTTTACAGATGCGATACTCGAGACTGTCAACGGCGAGCTCTGCATCGACGAGGCCCAAATCTTTGCCACGGGTTTCAGCTATGGTGGAGCCATGTCGTACTCTGTAGCTTGCTCGCGACCTGGTTAGTATCCCTCTTGCATTGGCATAAACGACTTTATATTGATTCAATCATCTAGATGTATTCCGCGCTGTTGCCCCAATTGCGGGTGCTGAGCTCAGTGGCTGCGACGGAGGAAATACCCCAGTCGCCTACCTAGGCATTCACGGGGTAGTCGACAGCGTCCTGAACATAAACATGGGACGTGCGCTGCGAGACAAATTCCTACAGCTCAACGGCTGCCAGAATCAAAACGCTCCTGAGCCTCAACCTGGCAGTGGTTCGCACATCAAGACGGAGTATTCTTGCCAACCTGGATATCCAGTCTGGTGGATTGCCCACTCCGGCGATCATGTTGCCGACCCCAAGGACGCTGATGGCAGCTGGTGGTCTCCCGAGGAGACTTGGACTTTCTTCACAGAGGCTATCAATGCTTAAGTGTAGGGTATCTTTGTTTGCATGGCGTTGCACTGATCCTGTCCCAAAGTGCTTACTCCAGGCGGTGGATGGTTGAATAAGGTTGAAGAAGTCGTCGATTTGGCACCCTGCAGACTTAGGAGAAGTTTGAAGGACAGTGTTTGCGGCTTCATTTTGCAAATTCTTCCCCACTGTCACTATCTTGTTGAGGAATCTTGTGAGTTATTGATGTTTGACCACCCTGGGACAGTTGAACTGGAGAATTCTCGTCTCGTTGTGACGTATGTATGTATATAATACTACTTTTTCCTGATAATTTTCCAAGGGCGTACAGACAATTGTAAATAGTCAAAAATTAAGGAGTATATGGTGTAGTTCTGTAAACAGGAATTGCCTCGTTCAATTGAGTTTGGTATGGCAACATCCATCCCTGCCAGTCCCCTAGGACCCCTGTACCCGTTATTTTTCATTGATATTATTAAATAGTGTTATTAAATGTCCGTTAACACAAAGCCATCGTGCAAAATCTGAGAGAATCTATTGGAAATAAAATAAAATAAAGTGAGGTTAGCAAAACACCAAGCCCCTCCGCTATTCCCTGGCTTCCCCCTATTTCCTCTCAACTCACCCGACTAGAGGCCGAATAATAATGCGAAACAAGACGCCTCTAACCCCTCCTACTGGATCAAAACCCGATCCACAGGCGGCAACCCGATCTTCCCGGGTAAATTAGAATCGTGACATCTGTCCGGGGTTCGTCAAAGATGTGGAGTCATCTAGTTTGTGGTGAGACTGGTCACTGGTATATTCGGGACATTCCTCCGCTGGCCTGAAGACTCTGTCAATCATCGGCTGCCACTAAATATCGCTACCCCACAGCCATTTCTTCTGGAAACGTTCTTTCGTCTTCGCTCCCTCCATATTATTCTTCGATGCCGAGAGTGATAATCAAGGATCGGCAAGAAGAGATGTTTACTGCCTAACTAATGGTTTCAAAACCTTTGGTAATTCATGCAGAACGGATCGAGTTCAAGTCGGCCCAACCGGCCCGTCTACAAAAATATGGCAAAGAATATCGGTATTTACTCTTCTCCCTAATGAGCTCATCAATAGCTAACGGCAGCGGTAGATACTACGCTTTTCACCATGTCTTGCTTGGTCAATGGCCAAGCTCCCGCAAAGTCGCTAGGGGATCTTGGGTCACCATTCCGCAATGGTATACGTGATTATCAGGACCATTTTGCGGAGTCCATAAGGAGAGCTTGCCTTGATCGACACTGGAAACAAATCTATAAAACGGCAATGTCGTATCCAATTTGATTCGGGTTCTGAAGTTTTGACTTGAGTGTCATCCAAAACCGGCTACCTCGTCTTCATCCATCCCCTTCTATTGTTGAACTTCTACAACAATGCGCAGCAATCTCTCTATTCTCATTTCCCTAGCAATAGCGGGCCTCGTCTCAGGCCGCCCGCACCTCTCCGCCCGCCAGGATGCCAATCCATTTGAGGGCCGTCAGCTCTTCGTAAACCCAACCTACGCTGAATCCCTCGAGACAACAAAGGCCTCGTTCACGCAAGCCGGCGATACAGAGAATGCAGGCAAAGTCCAATTCGTCCAGGAGCGAGTTGGCACATTTGTCTGGGTCTCTAACATCGCCAGCCTGGGCAACATTGACGAGGCCATCACCTCTGCTCGCGCCACACAGGAGTCGACTGGCCAGGAGCAAATCGTCGGCCTCGTGGTCTACAATGTGCCCGACCGCGACTGCAGCGCCGGCGAGAGCTCGGGTGAGCTGAAGGTGGACCAGAACGGCCTTGCGCGCTACAAGGCCGAGTACATCGACCCGTATGCTGAGAAAGTGCTTGGGGCTTCGGACCTTCAGTTTGCTATCGTTCTAGAGCCCGATGCAGTCGCCAATATGGTCACTGGCAAGGACATCCCGCTATGCTCCAATGCCGCTGAGGCACAGCGGGATGCAATTGCGTATGCTATCCAGCAACTGCAAGCGGAGAACATCCATTTGTACTTCGACGCTGCTAATAGCGGCTGGCTTAGTTCGCAGACTACAGCTGGTAAGCTCCAGTCCTGCTCTCTTCTAGAAGCCACTCCCTTCCCCTGACTAACCTCAATTTATATATAGCCGCTGCCGAATTCGCCACCATCGTCAGCAAAGCCAGCAACTCCAAAATCCGCGGCTTCTCCTCCAACGTCTCCAACTACAACACTTTCGAAGCCGAGAGCCAATACGCCGCCTCCCTCGGCTCGGCCTTGCAGGGACAAGGCCTTCCCTCCCGCTTTATCATTGACCAGGGGCGCGTCGCTCCTAACCGCCAGGACAGCGGAAACTGGTGCAATGTCGAGGACGCCGGCTTCGGCCAGCCGCCGACTACTGAGACCGGTGATCCGAACGTGGATAGCATTGTCTGGGTCAAACCGGGTGGTGAGAGTGATGGCGAGTGTGGCATGGCGGGTGCCCCTGCTGCTGGTGCTTGGTTTGATGAGTATGCGCAGATGTTGACGAGGAATGCACATGAGGATATTCAGCCTATCTAGATATATGGTGATGCGGGTTTCTGCCCTGTGCGGATGCCATTTTATTTTCAAGGGTGGGTCCTTGACGATTGAGAGACATGAGTGAATATAGTGAGATGTTGAAATGTTGAAATGTTGTTGTTTCATCTTCCATTTTTAAATAATGATTCCCTATTCGTTTTGATATATCATTTCCATTCCATTTGCGTTTCGTTTTAGTTTCTTCCTATTCCGAGTTTCGATTTGTGATTAGACTTCCAGCATCAAACGTCCGATATATCAGTTATATCAAGAAATGATGGTCTACGTCAATAATGAAGCGCTTGAATATGGTTATGCTCGTGTGGTTGGAGCGGCAGCGGCCCAACCTTTTTCCGGACCGCTCACCGCTCGCTCACCGCTCGGGCGCGCTGACGCGCGCCACCATTGAGGTTCTACGCTAGTTGGCGCCACACGCGCGGCGTGGTCTTGGGACCCCTTATTTGTACGATGTATTTAACTAGCGAGGCCGCCCGAACTCATTCAGGCGGCCAGCCGACCTTTGAATCACACTCGCGTACCCTATAGCCTGTCATTACATTTCGTAGGCGGAAGGGCCCAAGAGATGGCTTATACAAGGATAAAGGGGATATAATACACAAAACAGCAAAGCATAGTACTATCAGTTCTACAGTGCTTAATGCTCTAGGTAAATCATTAGAGAAAGTTGTACGTGCTTCATTCAAAATCAGTGCCATTGAAATAATTCTATTCTACCGTTCGATCGTTTCAATAAGCATGTACGCAGGCATAAAAGGGGTAGACAAACCAAAATCCCCTTCCCAATAAATGGATACGAGATATCAAACATTCCAAACGCCATGCTGTTGTTGTAAATGCCATAACCATGCGATGTATATCTTTATATCGAATATCGATGTCTCAAACGCCCCATAAAACCTTCAAACACCCAAAATACAAATCGTCAAACATTTTCCCCAAAAAGACGGTACAGGCGCTCACAGACCTCTACACCGCCTCAGCATCAGGAAGAACCTCATCCGGATCCTCCCCAACAAGCTTCCCAATACCCCTCACCACTCCCCTCAACGCAGCAGACGCAGGACTATCAGGATAATTATCCAAAAAGCTCTCTCCAAAATCGCACGCCATCCCCACCCGCGGGTCCAGCGGCACAGCGCCCAAGAACGGAATCCCCATCTCCTTCGCCAACCTCCCCCCACCACCCGTCGTCGCGCGGAAAATCTGCGACTCATGCGTACATTTCGGACAGACAAAGCCAGACATGTTCTCCACAAGCCCCAATATCCTAATGCCCGCCTTGCGGCAAAAGTCAATCTCCTTCCTAACATCCAACAACGAAACCTCCTGCGGCGTGGTCACAACCACCGCCCCATCCACCCCCGACTCCTTAAGATACGAATTAACCGACAAATGCTCATCCGAAGTCCCCGGCGGCGTATCCACAATCAAATAATCCAACTCCCCCCACTCCACATCCTTCAAAAACTGCTTGATGAGCCCATTCTTCTTCGGCCCGCGCCAAATCACCGCATCGTCCCGATTCGGCAACATAAACTGCACGCTCATCACCGACAGATTATCAGACACCCATACGGGATTCCAACCAGCGTTGCTGACATGTATCGTCTCCGCCTCGACGCCCATCATCTTCGGTATCGATGGGCCGCAAATGTCCGTGTCCATGATTCCGACGGTCGAGTCTGGGTTGGATGCAAAGGCCTGCGCGAGTAAGGAGGAAAAAGTCGACTTGCCCACGCCGCCTTTTCCGGATAGGACGAGGATTTTGTGTCGGATGGAGGCTAGGCGGGCGGTTATGAGGGGGATGTCTGGGTCGGGGCCCTTGGGGGCGGTGGCGCAGATGGATTGGTTGGGGCAGCCGGCGCAGGCGTCGCCTTTGCCTGCTTGTTCGGATTCGGGGCCTGGGCAGTGTTCTGTAGAAGAAGAAGTTAGGATAATGCATCAGTCGTATATTGGGGTAAGAGGAAAGGTACCTGGCTCAGGGGCGACGAGATTGGGAGCCGCTTTGGATGCGGCATTGAGCGCGGCGGGGGTTGGCTCCTCCAGCGACGGAGCCATGTTTCCGGTCAATCAGCAGCTGGTGCTTCTTCTATGCAGATGAGATATGTCAAGGAACCTCTAAAATCAGGGCTTGAAAACTGCTGAATGTAATTGCAACTCTTGAGGATGTTTGAAGCAATGTTGGTTCTGTTGATTGATTGATTGATAGTGATATCGGCTTTTCTGCTGGTGGCGGATAAGAACGAGGGGCGGATTACTAATGCGCATCGATAACCGGATAAATATTGTGCCGCGATTATTGATCTGAATAAATTACGATACGGTACAGCGCAATCAAGTTCATCTACAGCTAACAAAATTATCTTCTACCGTCAATAGGATGATAGAAAGGAATTGAACAAGAAAAAGCTCAAGATTTACATTCTAAAAGTGCCTTCAGCAGTTAGCGATTCCCGTTCAGTCACATATTTGAGCGTTTCATTATTTTCATCCGCCCCAGTTACCCCCGATGTTATCCCCCCGATACCATCGATCGAAAAAATTTCCCCATATAAAAATTATGCCAATTGCAACATAGGCTTGCCAGTCCTGCCTTTCTTATCACAGATGGGCAACGGGCTTGTGCCTATTGCGCTACCTGCAGAAACTATTCGCTAGTAACATTATTCCCTCATCACGGATTATTTAAACCCACGATTCATGGTTTTCGCACGGTGCGATCAATATTATTGCCATGAGCAGTGAGTTGATGAAAACTGGGATTCTGTCGCTGGCGCCATTGACCAGGCCGGTCAAGGTGCTCTTCTCTGAGTATCAAAGACGGATTTATCAACCTCCAGCTTTAGGCAAATCACGATTGAAAATCAAGGATGGCCGGGGTCGATGCCATGCTTTACCAAAGCTCTTTTCTCTCATCAACCATCATCCATGAAACCCTGGATCTTATTCACTGCAAATAGCATTTACAAATCAAGAAGGGTTCCAATTAGATGACTCGAAGTTTTGCCTATATAGAGCTGAGTTCTCACCAACAGGGTCGAAGAGTGGATAACCAGGCCTTGCTTTTTCAAAGGCTCTCAAGATGAATTGGGCAGAAAATTCGTCGCCATATTGGAACTTTGTCTCAATCCGCGAGGATACACGGGGCCTGTTCCTGCTAACGACTTCTACGCTTTGAAGAGATTTCAGCGACTGAATAGTTATGGCAACCAACCGGTGAACGACTGATTCTGAAAAGGTGATACCAATGCTCACGCAATACTCGTTGAAATCGCTGGAGCGTCTCACATAAGCCATAGCTATAAGAGGGCTGAGTCCGATGGCGGGCCGGCGACGCTGAAAGGTAGGGGACATCATGATCATTCCGCAGCTGCGCGGTTGCTCTGGCCACTGCTTCCTGGTCACGAAATGGCTTCATTGAACAAGATAGAGAGACCCAACCCCCTGTCCAGCCGTCTGCTACCCTCAACCTTGGGTATTAGTACCTTGTTCATCCTATTCAGGCACCAAGTGACATTTCTTGGCAAGTCAACCTTCAAAAAGTACTGTTGACAATCGCAGTTGACATGCTGAGCCCAACAAAAAAATAATTCGGGGCCACTTAAACCCAAGGAGCGCTCCTCTTGTTTGGAGATTCCGCTCAGGGCTTTCTGGTTCGGCCAACGCAACAATAATACCGGTCCTGCTCAACGCTTCCTGGATGGCATTCCGCTGCTTGAAAAGTTGAAATCCCGGTTGAAAGTGTACATTGAGCCTGAATATCTTCAATTGAGAAAGCTCTCGTTGTTTCGTGTCATTCGGTGACGTAACAGGCATGACATTGGCAAGTTGTTTGAGCTGGTCCACGGCACAAGGTACAACCATGGTTGCTTGGTGGGGAAACTGTTTTCTCCATCAAGTTCCCTTTTGAAGTTTTGATCAACCAAAATAGTCTCCGATGTTCGCGTTTATACTCCGACTAACCGATCAATAATTACGGACGGGCCACAGTAAGATTTGAGGGCATGATTTTAGCTTGTTCAATGATAATTGCTTGAGCCAGGGGAAGGTAAAACAAGGCCGAATATGTATATACGTTAGTGAGTACTGTCGTAGTAACTTGTCTGATCCCGTCTATATGTATAATGACTGCTTTGGAGTCATCGGATACCGAGTGATGCTCAGCGTTCCGAAAGCCCCAGTCAGCATTTGGTGGTTTGCAGGGTCCTATGTGGTCAACCTCGCTCATCAGTGCTTAGTCTAAGCCTGTGTTTCCTAGAGTACCGGTACATGCTTACATTTTTCTTTCCAATCCACTCAGTCTTCGTAACTGATCCTCCTGCCATGGATTGGACACTCTCTTGTCCGCTTCCTTGAACGTTCCATTCCCCGGTATGATATGCTGCGGATTGCTTTAGCCTTTCTTCCCTCTCTTTTGGTCATGTGCGCATGTTTTCCTAACTGAATGCGGGATTTTTGGGCGACAGAAATGAAAAAGTATCCGACCCCAAGACGGGCGAAATGGCGAAATGTCCCAATGGGATGGAATGTAATATCGTTCGTATGAGTCCGTCATATGTATTTTTTCCATCGTCTTAAACAGGGTTTACTCGTACAAGGACAGAGCTCACAGGAGAACCTGGCCTCCTTTTTATTCGATCGGTATAACTGTATCAATTTCGACGAATGTCGTGTGAGGCGTGTGATGCACGTTCAGCCAATGTGAGCCAGGTGCAACAATAATGTACAGCAAAGTTATTCTTTCCCGAAACTCAACCGGAAATGCGGAGTTAGTCGTTCCATATGCAGCATCCTTGTAGGACGTTCAAGGCAGTCAAAAATCGACAGGCAGTGCAATGATGGCTCTTTGTAATCCGTTCCCCGCATCCGTTCTTGTCATACCCGGCTGCAGTGTAACAGGTCCAGATAAATGAAGCTGAGGCACCAAATGATAGATGTTGGGTCGAATCGACCGAGCGATCTTCTTGGAGGACTGCCAACATAAAGACGGCTTTTAGCACGGAACGAGGACAGGGAAGCTGCAGATCGAGGGCCATCAGGGGCCTTGACAGCCAGGATCAGCGGTAGTTAGTGCCTGTGCTTCAAAATCCGGGCTTCGCGATATTATCATCAAATTTATTGAGGGTGTGTTCAGTTTTGTGTATTCCTTCCGCATTGAGAGAAACCAATAAATTTTTGATAAGGTTTTCGCTCAGCGCAAGAAGATGGCTGATACTGTATACACAACCACATGCTCGATGGAAGAAGAAGTGTTGGGAACTTTCACATGCCAACCACTGGCAACCAGCCAATCTAGCTCGATATTGCAGCCGCTACTGCATCGCCAAACCCCACGGCAGACAGACTGCAGACGTTCCATTGGCCCGCTAGATGTGATCTTTGGCTGTGTGCTGTCTGGGTGGTTGAAGGGAAACGGAAACCCACAAAGCTCATATCAGAAATCCCCATGCGCACACACTTTCTGTCTGGGATTGGGATTCTGGGAGTAATTTGATCAATTTGATCAATTGAGATAATTTCGACTTCGCATAGGTATTTGGTAATAGATGAAGAATTTTCTCTGGGATAAACGCCTCTTCGTTACCCATACTGCGTGATGAGTGTGGACAGTGTGGACTTTGGCTGGAGTCAGGCGCCAGCAGCAACTGACATCATGAGCCGTGAGTTAGTTAGTTTTAACCTGTAAACTGAGAATGATGAGGTCCATACTCTCCCCACACTAGAGAAACGGGCCATGCGCGGGTGCGCCAATCCAGAGCGCTGCCAAACAGGGCGCCATGCAACAGAGAGCCAGGAACCCAACCAGCCTCGTCAATAACAATTAATAAAAAGAATCAGCAATATATATTTATTTCAACCTGTAGTAGAGCATTGGTGGTGTAGTAGTAGTAATAGTGGTGGTTACATGTAGTTGTAAGCGTTAGACTGCTCCAGTGGACCTCTGGGTTAGTTTGTATCCCGAACCAGAACCTTCCAAATCAGTCTACCTCCTCCACTCTGGCTTCGTCTCTTGTTCTTCTTCTTCTTGCTCCGACTCTTTTCCAACTTCTTCTCTTTTCTTTCTCTTCTCTTCTCCTCAACGCTCCTCAGTCAATTCAACTTGACTTCCTCTTCCTCACCCCCTCACTCAACCCGCTTTTCCACGCAGCTGTGCCTCTGTTTCTCGACTTCGACGTCAGTCTACTGTCTCGGTTATGAGTGGCCCGTCGTCGTCTACGGGGGCCCAGGTCCACGGGGACGGGCTTCGTGAGCGGAATGTACACGCTTCAAAGCCTACTCGCGGCGAGGGTCTAGAGGACAAGCTGCAGATTGAAGAAGGGGAAGAGGCTCATGCCGAGAAGAAGACGTTTGGCAGGACTCCCGATGGCACAGGTAAGCTCCCCATTCTATTTCATAAACACACAGTCAAAGAATCGATATACTCTTACATATGGTGCAATACTCCGTACAATGATTACAATTGAAATAATAAGCTCCGGCTCCCCTGAAATGGGACTGGTGGCGCTTTGTTCTCGAGCTGCACCGGACGAATAGAATCCTGCCCTGTTGTTCAGCCTCAAAAATAAGCCCGGGTTTGCTAACGCCGTTATGACATCAATCAAACAGTCTTCACCGTCCCGCCCACCCGGGATATGGTCTCGCAGCTTCTTTCACCCTCAGAGCCAAAGAATCTGTCTGACATCTTCGTGCTGGCCATTCTAAGCTGCCACGTTCTCCTACTCTGGTTTCTCCCTCCGTCGTTCCGGATCGCTGCTTTTGCCGTAATCTTCCTGTTCTGGCGTGCTTCATACAACATCGGTATAGGATGGCTCCTTCATATGCAGTCAAATGGCCGGACCCTGGTCTGTTGGGCCAAAAAGACCAAAATCTTCGTGAACCCGTCTACCGGTGAAAACCCCCATCCGAAACTATACAACTTGCTCAAATGGGAATTGGAAACCAAAATCTCGGAGCAGTATTCTTTCGAAAAGGCCCCAACGGAATACAACACTTGGCTCGTGTTTAGGCGCGTCGTTGATCTGATCCTAATGTGCGATTTTACCTCATACTGTCTCTTCGCAATCGCCTGTGGCGGCCGCCCTGCCGGAGAAGGTTTCATCATGCTGGTTTTGAGGTGGATTGCCGGAATGAGCCTGGTACTTTTCAACCTCTGGGTCAAACTGGACGCGCATCGTGTAGTCAAGGATTTCGCATGGTATTGGGGAGATTTCTTTTATCTCATTGACCAGGACCTCACATTCGACGGTGTCTTTGAAATGGCCCCTCATCCTATGTATTCCGTTGGCTACGCTGGATATTACGGTATTTCCTTGATGGCGGCCAGTTACAAGGTGCTTTTCATTTCTATATTAGCCCACGCTGCCCAGTTCGCGTTCTTGGTCTTAGTCGAGAACCCTCATATCGAGAAGACCTACAATGCTCCCCCTCCCCGAAAGAGGGCCGCAACTGATCCAGACACTCCTGTACATGAGGACGAAATCTCGCACGAGGGCTCAGTCACGAGTGATACCGTATCCTCACCAGCTGCGTCTACGCAGCCTTCATCGACACATAACCTTCTAGGTCTTCAGAATCTCGACTTCTACCGGATTACGGACTCTTCGATACTTTTGATCCAGGTGCTTTTCTTCGCTCTAGCTACTCTCACTCCGTCGACTCCGGTATATCAGTTCTGCTTTGTTTTGAACGCAGCCCTTTGGAGGGTTTGGTACTCTGTGGGCATTGGTTATATCCTCAATCGCCAGTCAAACTGCAAAATGTGGACCAGGCACTTCGTTAAATATGGAGAAAGCAATAATGAAGCCTGGAGACAGTGGAAGGGCGCCTATCATCTCAGCATGACCATGACCTACGCTAGCTTCATAGCTGCTGCTTGGAAAATGTACTCTTTCCCACAAGATTGGGGTTACGGACTCGTTCTTCTTAGGCACATTCTAGGCGCAAGCTTGATCGCCCTCCAAATCTGGACATCCATCAGCATCTACGAATCGCTTGGCGAGTTTGGCTGGTTCTTCGGTGACTTCTTCTTCGATCAATCTCCCAGACTTACCTACAGTGGTATCTACCGGTTCTTGAATAATCCAGAACGTGTCCTCGGTTTAGCCGGTGTCTGGGGAGCAGTACTTATCACCAGCACCAAATCGCTTGTTTTCCTTGCATTGCTGAGCCATACCTTGAGCCTTGCATTCATCCAATTGGTAGAGCGTCCCCATATGCAAAAGCTCTACGGCCAGAGCCTGAGACGTGATGCGGGTCTTGTCAGGAGCCTTAAGCGTTCATTGCCACCGTCTCTCAAGCAATTCCATGGAAGTGTGGATAAGATCCTTGATGACTCCTTCGAATTTATTGAAGAGTTCATTGAAGCTGCTCGTCCTAAACTCGCCACTGGTGTCCAGACTTTCGTAAAAGATACATCCGCTCTGTTCCAAAAGTATCCCGCAAGAATCACCATTTCTCGTCTTGAACCCGACCTCGCCGGCTACGACCTCAAGGACTACTCTATTAGCCTAGAAGGAACACAGCCTTCCCAACTGGCCCAATACGAACGGGCTAGCGATAAAGAGGGCGAAAAGGCGCGATCCATGCCGGATAGGAGAGGTGAACAGAATAACCTGATGTTCGAATACGGTGCCCCTATCAAAGTTAAATGGACCGCCCCGCTTAACCATAGCAAAAAGGACTGGATCGGCCTCTACATGGTCACTGATAATACCTCGCGAGAAGTCACGCGAGTGTCTTCTCAGGGTCGATGGGTCGCTACTAACCAAGCTTCTTTTGACTCTTTGACTTGCGAACAGGGTCTTATCTCAAGCGACGTTGTCGTCAAACGGTCCCGCGAGGATGGTGAGCCAAGAAACGTTGCATCCGGAGAAATGGTCTTTTCTGGCGACAAGCTCTGGTGGACCCAAGGTGTCTTTGAATTCAGGTATCATCACAACGGAAAGCACAACGTCATGGCCGTGTCGCGTCCCTTCGAGATCCGCATTAGCAGGTTTGATGAGGATGAGGTCGAAGCCGACAGCCACGGGCTCGTCAAAGCTGCTGTCGAATCGGCTCTGTTGCCTGTCGTACAGAACTGCTTTGATAGAGATCCTGAGATAGCACCTCAAACCCCTGAAGAGCATTATGGCAGCCTTGTTGAAAGGGACGGGAAGTACTCGAAGAGAGTTGTCTTTGCCGTACATCAAATGTAAGTCTATCTGGCCCCAGCCAATGCGCTCCACGACGTTCAAATTGCCTTCTTAGGAAATCTTACTAACATACAATCCTAGGTTTGGCATTGAATTCGCTCCTGAAGTTGTCCGCGCTGACGGCAATGTCCGGAATTTGGCATGGCGGATATGTAACGCCAAGAAAGTACTGGTACGTACTTGTGCATCCACGTTGTTTCCAGTGGCTGCTGAAATATCTCCTATTGTACCCGTATAACATCCACGGCTAACATGTATCGACCAAAATAGGCACCATACAGCATGTCCCGTTCAAACGGAGCTACGACCCCCACGGCCGAACATGAAGAGGATTAAAGGGATCCTTAACGAACTATATAACGACGATGATGAATCCAAAGCCTTTTTGATTTTACTCGCCATATATATATAAACAAAACTATTTCTCCTACCCCCACAAGATACCGGTGCTCGATATATCTCCAGGGCTCATTACTCGACACAGGCTCTGCTTTCCTGGATCGACAAGACATGGCAAGCAACCAGATTGATCCATGGCAAAAAGGAAGGATATTCAAGGAAATGGGAGAGAAGACAAGCCTCGGAACTTCCTGCGCACAAAAACCAATGAACGGGAACAATCTCATGCAGATATTACTTTTATTTTTTTGATGACCCTTGCATTTTTTACAGCATGATGTTTCCCCATTTTCATGACCATTAACATTCCTGGGTACACCCAACCCACCCCCTACACCACGCAGCATTTCTCTGCGCTGCTTGACGGTTCTACTTTCAGGGCTAGGGAAGGTCCTTTTTCTTGTTATGTACGAAGATGCCTCACATACATAGGATAGAGAAGGGGAAAATATTGCATTTCTTGTGTACATAGATGAATGAAAGATAATTTTTATTATTAAACTTGATAATATTTCTATGTTGGAAAAATTGGTCATTGTCTAACAAGCTAGAGTATATGATGCAAAGCACTCTTAATTACTGGCTTATCCTGGAGAGAGTGGTAAAATAAAGATAAATCTGTTACAAACTGCACTCAAGATGTCAGCCCGATATCCCCAAATAGACGCCAACGAGCTCGAAAACACAATGGCACCAGTGCGCTGAAAAATGAGTTGGTAAGGGCATATAATAATATTCAGCAAAGCCATGAACTCATCCCTTCCCCCGTCCAGACACCATCCTCAAAGAGCAACAGCCCAAGACGAACTGCTGCCCCGAAGATGGCCGGACAAGTGAGAGAAAATAAGAAAGTAGCGACCGAGTATCAAATTTCACACCCAGCAACTCCACAACCTATCATCCCCTTCCGTTTTTTGTTTTTTCCCCCTTGAAATCTTTCGCCGAGTAACTCCAGCTGTTGACGAGAGGGACGGCGAAGACCAAGAAAAAGAAAAGAAAACAGAAGAGTCCGGTATCAGGGAGAGTGGGTGAGTTGAAACGAGGAACTGAGCCTTTTCTTTTTTCTGAAGAAGGGCGCTCCGTGAGGAGACTCGTGGAATGGATTGACTTGTTGTCATCATGTAGGTGGTTTGATTTGGGGGGGTCCCGGGGATAACTTTTTTGAGGGGAAAAGTATATACTGACATTTTTTGATTGGTTTACTGGGACGAAATGTTATGTTAGTCGTTTGATTTCATCGTTATGGAAAAGAGGGGAGAGCACTAATCAATGGGCCGAGACTTGTTAGCTGGGTTTGCAAAAAAGCCAAGGACGAGATGAGTATTTTGGTAGGGTTGAAGTGTAGATCAGGATCGTTATTTTGGTAAATGGTTTTTCCTCAAGGAGTTTGCAGAAGCAGAACTGAATAAATGGTTTCTCATCATAAAAGGTAGGGTGTAGGAACAGAATAGGAGGGAAGAGACAGTCGTACCTAGTAGTGGTATCTTCCTTGGGAGATGATAAGTCGAGACACACTCAACGCACAATAATTTCTACTATTCCAAACTATTAGTTTAGTCCATAAATGACATGGTAGAAACAGCAAGGTAGATATAGCGACGAGTCAGATGGTAGTGCATGTTGTTCAAAATGGCTCACGGATGAATTTCCAGAACAGATATTTGGTAGGCTTTCCTCATGTAGGTGGCGGAATGGGGTGGCAGGGAGATATAGGATATAGACTTACCATATATAAGAAAGTGAATGCTATGTTCCACTGCACGGCTATCCCAGCTTCATCTAGCACAGGGCAGCCAGCAGTGGTGCTGGTGTTGATGTTGAAAGATGTTGAGGAAGAAAAGAAAGAGAAAACTTCAACAACCCGAGATTTCCCAAAGTGCGGCTGCGAGCTAAGGGCGTCGGACAAACCGTTGTTCCGGAGACCTGCCAAACAGTGCAAACATGACAGTCGATATTTTGATATCCAAAGCCAGTTATTTTAGATTAATTCACGATATCGAATATACTTGCTCCCATTGCTCCCACCAGCTTGCTTTTGCCTGTTCCACTACTATTTGAGCAGCTGGAGAATATACAATGGCCGATAGGAGACGTATAAACGGGCCTCCCGGAGGCACGCGGCCACCAGTATTCGCTTCGTCGCTACTCTCGTCCGACGGCCAACGGTCAGTTGCGCTCGAGCGCCCAGTCCGTACCAGGAAGCCAGATGAGCTCAGAAAGATATGTAAGTTTCATTGCAATTGAAACTCATTGGTTGCGAAAACATACATGTACTAACTTGCACCACCAGTCCTTAAGACGGGCCTTATCCCCTCCGCCTCCGGTTCCGCATATCTCGAATTCCAACCCTCCGCAATCCTCCCCCGCTCAAAATCGAAAACCCTCATTCCTCCATCCTCTTCTCTAAAACTTACATGCTCGGTCCATGGCCCAAAACCTCTTCCTCGCTCAGCTCCATTCTCCCCCAATCTCCTTCTCTCCACACACGTAAAATTCGCCCCGTTCGCATCCCGGCGAAGGAGAGGCTATATCCGTGATGTCAGTGAGAGGGATCTTGGCGTACATCTTGAAACAGCACTGAGGGGTGTTATAATAGCGGAAAGATGGCCTAAGAGCGGACTTGATATAACAGTGACGATACTGGAAGGGGAAGACGACCGTTGGTGGGGTGATGTTTTGTCCTCGGGACCATTGGGCGGGATAGACGGCTGGGACTTGATGAATGTTCTCGCGGGCTGTATTACTGTCGCCTCAGCTGCAATTGCTGATGCTCGGATTGATTGCATGGATCTTATTACTGGAGGCGTTGCTGCTTTTGTGGAGAACACAAACACTGAAGAGTCGCAGAAGACGGAGGAGGCATCATCAGGAAAGGGCCGCGGGCATTCATTAGTACTGGACCCAGACCCATCCGAACACGAAGGAATTGTATCTGCTTGTGTAGTCGGATACCTACCATCCCGCGACGAAATCACCGAACTGTGGCTAAAGGGCGATACGTCGATTTCATCTTCCAAATCCCAGAACGCATATGTTGGACACGAAGCTCTGATAGATGGAGCCGTTGATGCGGCACGAGGGGCACAGGCGGTTCTTATGGAAGCTGTCAAGGAATCGGCAGAGCGTTTTGCTATGCATGCAGGCGTGAATCTCGCTTCGTCTGCTACGGATACGGAAGATATTGAGATGAAAATATAGAAACGTTTCGCATTTGCAATGACGTGATGGTCAGTTGAAACAATGAAATGGATAAAGTCCTCTACATGTGCTTTTGATTTGCACGGAATACAATAACATATCCAGGACAAAAGTCTATTTTTCTATTATTTGTTTTCCACTTGGTCCATTTCTTTAAGCTGTCAAACCAGGGGGCTCTTTATCATCCCTGATAACAGCCCCGGGCATATACAGACATTCAGGTTGACTGCAGCTTGATCTCAAAGAACATCTCTTGAGAGGATTATTACTGTTTATTATAGTCATAGTCCTCTCTCTGTGATTCTGACAGTCCAGTTACTGCTCCAGCTGTCTCATTTGGGTGATGTTGCCCTCATGCTGTTGTCCCTCAGCCTGATTGCGGCTGTTTCCTCCCTCTTCTATCCTTTCTCTCTCCTTCCCTCTGCATCGCATTTTCTTTCTTTCTTTTGTTCATCCTTCATCTTCATCACTATCATCATCTCTTATTGTTATACCATCATCCAATTGCTTATCTGGTTCTTCAAAAATCCCTGTTTCAATCTGACCCTTGGCAAGAATAGGGGCCATTGAATAAACACTTCCCCTCCCCCCAGAAATTCCCTCCTCAGATCTCAGCCCACAAAAGAAGCAGAAGCTTGTCCAGGTATGCCTTCCAAAACCCAGGCCGATGTGAACCTCTGGTTCTTATACATCTGTCTCCAGAAATCAGACTACAAGACCGTGAGTCTGCTTTTCCTCTACATACCGGTGTCTCTCAATCCCTGAGTTGGAGGGCAATATCTCTCGAGATCTGCATCCATTTTTTTGCCCGAATACATCTCCTATATTCCCCCTTTTACTTTCATTGGTTTCGTTGTTGACTCAAGAGATTGTGAATGGCAGATCGATTTCACCGCGGTAGGAGAGGCAGCCAATCTCAACCCGCCTGCTGCTCGCATGCGCTTTTCCCGTCTCAAGAAGGCAATAGAAAGCGGTTCAATCAGCCCAAACGCGTCTTCCGAGAAGAACTGCGCATCCACCTGTGTCGAGGGGAAATCGAAACAGCAGCCCAAGCCTCGTCCGTCGAAATCTAAAGGGGTTGTTGTGAAGAAAGAAGAACCGATGGAACCTGTGAACGCGATAGGTAACCCAGCGATTCCTGATAGCGAGATGGCAGATGGGCCCGATATGATGGTCTATTACCCTCAGGAGGGGCTGGTGGTGGAAGATGGTAATGCCAGCGCATATGAGGCCGATTATTGGGAGACGGAAGATGATGACGATGTGCCGTTGGCCACTAAGCGCAAGGCGATGCAAAGCGGTGCACCCAGGAAGAAGAGACAGAAGCAGACCACTGCAGTCAAGTACGAGCTGGCTTCTAATGACGAGAACATCGGCTTTCTATCCCATAAGGCGGGCAAGCGCCAGTTTTCGGGATACGATGCTCCAACTAATGTAGTGGAAACGGTTAAAGACGACGAAGTGATGACGCTGGACAGCACTCCAGTGCCGGAGTGCAAGGAAGAACCCCTATCTACCCCCCGTCCCAACAGCAGCAATCCCAGCACCACCGACATGCCCCTCCAGCCGATTTCCATGGTTCCCCAGTACTCCGCTAACACCTCCACCTCCCCCCTCACCACCACCACCAACAACAACCAATACACAACCACCAGCCCCCGGGGCACCACAATGAACCCCGTCACCCCCAACCAGCCCATTCGCTGCGGCTGGAACTTCACCAAGGGCCACCCCATCACCGCCGCCGAAATGCTCAACAACCCCTTCTTCACCGGCGCCCTCCCGCCGTCTGCCTCGGGCTACATGCGCTCTCCAGGCATGATGACGCCTGCCGGTGGGGAAGCCCATAGCGCACCCGCGTGGATATCCTACCGCGGTAACAGCATCCCAGAAATCACCATCACCGACACCGATCCGTTCGGGATGCGCAATCCGATGCGTCCCGGCAGCACCAATGCGGTGGATCAGGTGCAGGTTGCTGTTAATGAGGCACTGTTTGGGGAGGGGCCGCGGTCAGTTCTTGCTAGGTTTAGTCCTGAGCTTTAGGAGTGAGATAAGGGGGGTTTTGGTTGATGTTCCTGCTTTTATGGCTGTGGATGGATGGTGGGCGTTTGAAAAACGGGTGCTGCACTGCGGGACGTGGGGTTTTCTATGGCCAGATTCGGAAATAAATCCGATATTTCCGGGCGAGGCTTGTTTTTTATCTTTAAGGTTTATCGCCTTCTGTTCCTCAATGTTTAATTTTTTCGTTTTTTCCTTTTGCAGAGTTCAGCCGGGCCGCCGTGGTTTTAACGCTGATCATGGAACAAGTTGACAATATTTAGAAGAAAGAAGATATATCATAGCAGAGAATACTTTGATACTGTTTCTTCCCAGGCTTAGTACTCCATACAATGCTTCTACAGACCCTGTCAGTTCCAAAGATGGCAAGCCTATTATTCATTTCACCGAATAGCAAGTAGAGTCACGGCCGTTCTATTGTAGTGTATACACACTTATTCTCGTCCCTTTAGACTTTATTCGCTCGTCACTAAACTATTTTCTACCCTAGCAACGTATGGGCATCCCTTACGCGAGTAAAACTTCAGCCAGCCCCCCTCCTCCCCCCTCCCCGGTGTCATCAACGCCCTATCTTAAGAACCATTTGAGTGATATGCGTGCCAAAACTACATACATAGATTTGGTTTGCCCCGCATCGGAGAAAAGAATGAGGATGGGCTAAGAAGCGGCTTCAATTTTCCAAAATGTGCTACATCAGCTCCTAGCATTTCAGAATCACCCAGCCCTCTTTGAAATAGCTGTGATGGTTGCTGCTCTGCTCCTCTTGCAGGAGAAAATATAGATTAAGCACTGTGTGATTTTTTAAGTCCACGTTACAATATTTGCATTCTGCCTGGGAGACTGCATTGTGAAGTGAAAGTAATGTGAAAGTAATGTCTCCAGGGACGTGGAGAGGCGCACTTTGCACGCGTACTAACTGTATCTGCCGACCTTACAGTCTACAAGGAGAGCTCAAGAGTAAAGACGACCGACTGCAACTCGATTAATTTAGCTTAGAGACGTTCGCATTCCGTCCGGCTGTAGTGTGAAAGCGGTTCAAAGCTTCCGTAGTTCAATTTGAAAAGGGGGCTTGGCCCTTACAGAGCTCAGGGAAGCAAACAGATTCCTCAGCTAGCTTGAGGATATCTCGAGAAGGAGGATTCAAAAAAAAAAAAGTTCTCCAAGAGAACCGATGTCACTTGGCTAATAACGATTTGAAAGGGAAAAAAAAAAAAAAAAAAAAAAAAAAAAAAAAAAAAAAAAAAAAAAAAAAAAAAAAA
>PDNB01000294.1:0-26772 GCA_002573585.1 Helicocarpus griseus UAMH5409
TTGTGTAACGTTGCAGCGTCACCCCGTACCCGAGACTGTCAAAAGACAACAACGCCTTGAGGCACTCCAATAACGAAGCCAGGCGTTTTCCCGCTTACCAATCCTGAACACAGAACGAGTTTCTGTTCAAGAAAGAAAGATGTCATCTGACTGCATCTTTCATGCAACTTTTCATTTTTTTTTAAGCCCATTTCGGTTCCAGGCTCTTGAGGGCGTGAAGGGAAAAAAAAAGCCATGACAACATGCGCATTTCTCCTTCTGCCTTTTATTTTTTGCCTCGCTGAAGTTATTTCTGCTTTTTTTTTTCCCCGCTGCAATCCGAAGCGTGGATATACACCAATAATCTCACCAGACTCTCTGAGTGGGGATATCTGATAGAAGATATGATGGCTTGGAACAATAATAATCCCCATCGACGTTATCACCCTTAATATCCCAATATCCTGACGCTGCTACGGGTGAGGCTGAGAATGACAGAGGTGAACGGATGGCCAGCCGAAACAATAGGCGGATGAACCCGTGGAAGTTGTTGTCCAAGCGGAAGCGTGCAGCAAAATTTCCGATTATCCGATGGAATTAAGCAGCGATCAAAGTAGTCACCGCTTGACTGGTGTATGTAAATTCGGCATATTTTAGCTGAAAAGAAAGATGACAATATAGAATTCAAACTTTTAGAGCCGGAAAGACCAAGGAGGAGGGTCGGAGAGATAATATATATATCCCTTGCATTGCAATAGTAATGAATTGGGAAGCTTTGCAAACAATGAAATCACGCGCATATAGAACAATTAAGGAAAACAGAAAACTCAATGCCAGGATTTTCTTTGCCATTGTGCCAGGTGGGAAATTGAAACGTTACTCCGTAATGAAAGCATCCAGGGATTGCGTCCTCGATAAATTAAATACTGAGCATGAACCCTTGGTTTGCGGGTGATGACTGCAGAAACACTGCATCCCAAACGTCTGGATATCTCTTTCAAGAGAAAAGGAGGTTCTGTAGTAGTTATATTCAAAGACTCCTGGAAGATTCGTGAAGCTTCCGTGGAGCGATGGACCTTCGGTGATCATAACAGAGATCATATATTCATTAAATGAAGTTCTTGGTAGGGCTGAGACGCGGTTTACCGGGCGCCTGGGGGTTGATTGGTTGGCGGGCTCGCTAGGCTCAGTTGAAACTCATTCACAGGGATCCTATTTTGATACAGCGGTTAGGGACTTTGAGGAGAGGAAGATATCTTGACTCGATCCGACCGCGTCGTCTATAATCAATGCACAGTATGTACACGTAAACACAATTGATCCAATGATCTATTATTGAGATGTTACGGAGATGAGCGGCCAATGTTTCGTCCGTGCTTGTCATTTCAAAGACACGCTCTTATGATTTGTTCTGGCATGGGATTTCGATGGGAGTTGGTGGGTACGGAGACTCCATAAGGACTTCAAAGCGCTGAGATCTCTGCGTGGGGATCCTGAGGACGGACTCGACGGAGTTGCTGATCCTGCGATGAATTTGTCCGTTGTGGAACGACCCCTTGGGGGACTGCTGTGTGGACGAGAAGTGGGCGGATTATATATCCGTACGCTGCGTATATTATTATTTATTATTATTTTCAGCAAGGAACGAAGTCTCCGAAATTCTATCTTGATTCAAGGATCCTGCGATGCAGCTGCCCCTAATATTTTTCAGCGCTAACCTGCAGAAAGGAAAAGGAAGAAACAAGAAGGAAGAACAAACTTCAACAAAGTCTCGCTGTTAGGGATCTTACGATGCCCAAGCACAAACTAACACCAGATCCAATCAAACTCCCTGGGGTCTGGCCTTTGGAACGCTGGCGATTCGCTCCGTAACTCTTCGGATTTCGATGAACCGGGGTCCAGCCGCCGCACTACCAAGGGCTAAGCCATATTTCCTGGTCCATAAGTTAGAACTGCCTGCCAGTTATGTTGACGAATAGCGATCATGGTGGAAACTAGGGCCTGCAAAATCTGAGACTTTTGATACTGGTTCTGACATCACACTGTTCCGTTTGGGACGAGACCCGCGAAACTTCAGCCCCTGCCCAACGGCCAACGCAAGGAGAATGATACCAACATTATTGAACAGACCGACCGACCGACTCCACGTCCGCAGGACAATGATTATGAAACAGCGTGGTGGAATTCATGTGTTTCGAACAGCCTGGTTATTGAGCCTTTGAGACGCTGACGAGATGGATATCTTTACGCACGCTGTTGGAAAAACATCTGTTCGCTGCGTATCAATGGAACCCACCCTCCCAAGTAATCATCATCAAATTGGACACTGCAAATATTGGGTCGGCTGTCTGTCTGTGCGCCCAGGCTGGCCACTACTTGCCAGCACAGTGATACAGCGAATAGATTGTCAAGTCGCCTACGAAAGCTCTATGCAGGACTCTTACGAGAAATCTCGATCACGCCCTTTAAGACAAAATAGCAAGCCGTTGCTGACGGAGGGAAAACCGACAGAATCATAATGAAGACATATCCACCTGTCCATAGTATTTAATTCAGCTGTCAGAGCATGGATGCTGACAAGCGAAAAAGCAGAGCGTGGCATCAACAAGTCATGGACCTTGATATGCCGCTATTAGAATAGTAACAGTTCATCAACGCTCTTTTAATATCCACCGCCCGATTTCCTTGTCAAAGCGGTGGCTTTTATTGGATACGCAGCGCTGGCTCGTGGGCCAGAACAGGCTGCCTGCTTACCCACACCCCTCGATAAGCCTTTGATCAGAGCGCTAATATCACTCAAGTATTGATTTAACCGGCTGCGCACTTCACAGAGTAGCGAGTAGCAACGTCACCAAAAGGATGAACAAAATGATAAATCATTGTTCTGCCGGGCCATCGATATGAGACTGCGTGCCGTCTTTGTTTCGTTCCAAATTCCAATCCAGAGGGAAACAAACTCTGGCCCGTTTACTCCGTGGCCACCCGAATTGAGTTCCAGCCACTTTGCCTACACTATCAGGCGATGGGCCCATGGGGAAAGGCGAGCGAGGCTCCACCATACAAAACCGCTGAAAATCGCCCTAATTTAGCGGCCTGGTAAAAGGGGGGCGCCATCACCTAAGACATGCATGGGCCTGCTTGGGGGGCTGATGCCCGCCGACTCCCCGGGCGCAGAAGCGGCCCTGAATCGACGGTATCGATTGCCGTTGAAATACCAGCGGTTGTCCCCCCCAGATTTGACCTCCAAGAAATCCTTCTTCAACCCAGTCACTCGTTTAATTCCCCTTCTCTTCACACACCCACGCTCTTTTTAACCCATCATGCGGTGGACGCTCGTTTTGCTCGGCGCCTCGGTGTCGTCGGCCTTTTTGACGGACTTGCTGGAGAAATTGAGCCCCAACCTTCCGATGGAGAGGTTTGGCAAATTCAAAACGCTCTCTTTCCAAGACGCCCTGGACGGAAAGGATCTTTTGGAGAAATTGTTCCATTTTCAGGATGAAGATGACAAGGACACGGAGAACACGCCAGCCGTGGTGCAATCGACAAACGCCGAATGCCAGGCTAACCCTCATATGCGCATTGAATGGCGTAGATACTCCCATGATGACCGCCTGGCATTCGTCAATGGCATCAAATGCCTAATCGACAGACCGGCGTCCGGAAACTTCGACGGGGCGACCAACCGCTATGAAGACCTAGCTCGCCTCCACCAGCAGAACATGGAGAACATCCACAACAACGACAAATTCCTCATCTGGCACCGCTACTTCCTATGGACTTTCGAGCAGCTCCTGCGCGACGAGTGTGGCTTCGACAGAGCCTTCCCCTGGTGGGATGAGACCAGGGACGCCGGTCGATTTGCCCAGGCACCTCTATTCACCCCCGACTATTTCGGTTCCCTTCCTGCTCCTCAAAATGGACAAGCCGTCTGTATTACCGACGGCGCCTTTGCCGGATTGACTTGCAACATCGGTCCGGGCATGGCCAACCAGCCTCACTGCCTCGCGCGTGCCGTCGATGAGTCTCAGACTTCCCAATGCAACAACGATTTCGTGATTGCTTGCAACTCTCGACGCACCTATGCCGAAATGCATAGCTGCGCCGAAACTGGGTGAGTTATCACGATTACTACAAAATTTTTTAACAAGTCAAACAAAGGAGCAAAGTACACTAATATTATGCTTAATAGTCCCCATGGATACGGCCATAACGGTATTGGTAGCGTCATGATGGATGTTGCCGGAAGCCCCAGCGACCCCGTCTTCTACATGCACCATGCCTTCATTGATAGAAACTTCCGTGTATGGCAGAACGAGGACCCCCGCCGACGGACAACTATCAACGGCAATGACGCTGGTGATGTGCCCCTGACTATGGACACTCGCATTTCTATGGGTGGCATCAGGCCAGACGTTACTATCCGCGATATTATGGATACCCTGGGTGGACGTGATATTGGCGGAACACCCTTCTGTTACCGCTACGACTATTAAGGGGTTTTATACGTAAATATAATAGCGTTTGTGGGTTTGCTTAGTTATACTGTGCGAAACCGTTTGCGGCGTTTTTGTTGAAGTCCATTCCTTTTTTTGGAAGACTTTTTCTTTCAAATGTAAACATTGCTACCTTTTTTTTTTGTTACTTCTTTACTTCGGCATTAATATGTACTTGATAATCTTTAGATTCAATCCACTTAGCCAAGGGCACCAAGAGAGATTATGGTGGTGTCCTACTAATTTGCCAATGCCCCGCCTCTTAGAAAGGCAGGCCTACATGTTTCGTTATGCTTATTCGATGACCAAACTAATATCTACTATTCATCAAAACTGAAAGTCGCAAGACACTAGCCATCTTCGTGGTAGAGATTTTGAGCTCGCCGTTGGGTTGGCACGGTAGGGTAGGCGATGGGTATCAGCTACGAGGATTATACTGCGTCCCAAGCGCTCGCTCTTGAAGAATATTTCAACCTATAGCACCTGGAGAGTGAGTTTCTATTTATGTACTCATCTAAACGGCAGAATACATATTGTGTTGCAAACACAACGGTCATCTTCCCCATTCGTCTCACCAGACCGACGGCACATCTCTCCCCGATGAGAACTTGGCCAATCTCTCCTTGGAAAACTGAAAACACTCTGGCAAGCCGGTCTCACTCCAATCTTTCCCGAGCACAGCCTTGACAACGCCTGGTGCACAAGTGAATATCCGTGCCATACCTAGAATTGTAAAGTCGTACCAAAGTCAGTCTCCGAGTCGCACAGGATATCCAACGGGGATCGGGACTCAGGCAACAACAAACTCACCATGCCCACCAAAGCCAGCACAGATGTACTGTCCAGGCAAAAATCCAATGGCTCCTACAAGCGGTACGGAGTCCGTCGTCATCGCAATGATCCCTGTCCATACATGACCCAGCCCTTCCCCATGTCTTGCTTCCTCGGAATTATATTCTGGAAAAATCCTGCCGAAACTCTGCAGCGCATCTTGCGCTATCTCCTCATTATACCCGGTATCATCCGTACTCAGACGACCAGCAATAGTTTCTGGGCTCAAACTGTCATTGAACCGTGACACTCCCAGCACCATCGTGCCGTCTCCTTGCCGCTGAACGAGCGAGTAAAAGTGGTGAATACTATAGCGCAGCGAGAATGTGTTCTGCAGCGCGTTCTCCGCCGCAAATGCCGGCGTGGGCACCAGGGCGTGAGCCTGCGCGCGGTTCGGTGTGATATAGGCGTCTAGGTGTGGGAGCAACATCGCTGCATGGGCGTTTGTGCAATGAATGATCTTCTCCGCGGTCACTATTCCTTTGGGAGTATGTACGTCCCATAGCTCCGGGGACGATTCATTACTCTTGATCTCCGTTGCGGGACAGAATGTGAACAGCTTTACACCTCTCGCTACAACGGATTGGAGAAGAAACTGTGCCAGTTTTGCTGGGTGGCTGGAGCCAGCAGGCCATTCGTAGGCTGCTGCAGCACCCTTGACTCTCGTCTTTGCTTCTGCTTCTTGGCCCTCGTGGATCTTGATGTGGGACACGTCGCCGCCGGCGTTTTTATACGCTTTAAAGCTCTCTGCCTCGTATGCGGAAAATTCAGGGGTCATGCAAACGTCGAAGGTCGTGGTTAGATTGAAGTCGCAGGGGACGTCATGCTTTTTGACGAATTCGTCAATTCGTTTGAGAACGAGGCGCTCGTTGGCGATGATTTTGAGTGCTTGCTCCTCGCCATGGATTTCGGAGTAGGCAGTGAAACCGCGAAATGCATCTGGAAAATGAGAATGTCAGACTAACCTATGCATGGGTTATACTGATGTCTGTCTATCAATATTAGAAATATAATTTAAGAACGGCAGGCAGACCTGGTCGGACATGCCCAGCATTCCGTGAGCTTGCACCGCTTGCTGCCTCCCGCGCCTCCAGCAGAATGACATCCTCTCCCTTGATGCCGGCTTCGAGCAGCTCGAAGGCAGTAAGTCCACCACTGATCCCTGAGCCAATGATTACATATTTTGAACTTGGGGGGACCCGACTATCCCTATTTGCGTAAAGAAGTGGAAAAGCTCGAGTCGTCCGCTGCCAGTAACTTAGACAGGGGTTTGCATTTGGCAGACACCTGCCGGAGCAGGTCTGGGAGCTATTGTTACTGCTTTCGGGAGCAAAGACCATTATTGCTGGAGGATTATTGGGTAGACGAGGGGTAAAGAAGCTGGAACAGTATGTTGGGTTTCAAGCCTTGGAGCAGGAGGCAGTGGTGTCCAATCAATACTAAAAGTAATACCGTATGCGGGAAGCGGGGTGCGTCCCATCTACTTATCTCCTTTAATTTGTGAGGAGTATTTAGCTGTTTTCTTCCATGTTCGCTTGGAATTAGCCGTCGTCATCCATAGCCGCCTACCGCAAAGAGGTAATAAGTTATTTGCGGAGTTTCTTGTGTCGAGGATGTTGACCCCACCCACTCCTTCGCGTTATCATGAATCCAACACCGTCAACCGAGTTCATTAACACCAACTAGACGACAGTATAGTGGATGCGGGCTGCACTGAGCAGATATGGAGAACTGAGGTGAGAAACGACAAAAGCTAACAGTTGTCTGTGAAAGATTTGTCACCATAGTTTTGGCATTTTATCGTCCTCAAATCACATTGCTATGCTTGAGATACCTGACGTCATGAGCTACTACTACTTTGGTGCTTGAACTTCAACAGTAGTGCGCAGCGTAATGTGAGAGCTGCTCGAAAACTGCCTACTCAAAAACCACCAAACAAGAAACAAACCCTGAAGAATCAGAGCTTTTATTCTGATAACATTTCTCACCTTGACATACTAGTCAAGTCAATTCTTTCCCATGCATGCACCGCTCTACCCAAATCGGTTGGCAGGTCTTGCATAAAGACCGCCAGAGCTTCAAGAATACAAACCTGTGGCCATACTTGAAGTCAGTTTATTAACTTTTCTACCGCTGATGTCTTTCACTGGCGCGACATTGTAGAATGCAATCCCGGCGAACGTGGCGGGTCGTTGTCAATCTACGGTATGCCTTTCCTCGGCAAGGTAAAGGAAGTCATGGAGGTCTGGATGAGAGGCCAGAAACAAGAAATCCGGTGAAGAAGGGAGAGCCAATTGTATGTTTTCAAGAAATTTCATGCAAGGAGCAGGGGCGAATACTGATTTGATAATAGGAATTCTACGGCGTAAACACCATTTCGCCCAACTCGATCTTGAAGCTACAGGAATTCGTACCACTGGCAAACCCAGAATTAGAGGCTTTTTTCGACTGGAGAATATTAGCTATGGCATGAAAATGAGTAGAAAAGTGACAGCTTGCAAACGATATGAGGAGATCTTCTCCATGGTGAGGAATGGCACAAAAGTTCCGAGGGGACCTGAAATCACTCGTGCGGGACCTTCAAATAAAAGTCTCACTTTCCACTGTGAAGCAAGGACATCGACAGATGAGCAAAGCAGCATGACCCTTGCGCTTCTTTCAAACTGCTTTCAATGGTAGCAAGCTCGAAAATTCTAGTGCGATTGCCAAAGGTACTTGAAGCTAGCACTTCGTATTTTGTGCTCTAAGCTTCTGAGTCAGGAGTTGGACAGAAGGATCTAATGTTCGCTTCGACCTGCTTGCTGCGCTTGGGAAGAGATCGTCGGGAAGGGTTTAATGAGCCGTGTCCGAGCTAGAACTCAGAAGTGCGGGGAAGAAGTCAAGGGCGCGCTGGCGCGGTATCCAAACAATAACTTAACTGGCTGGGGGAGCCGATTCGCTGCGAGGAGCGTCAGGAAACGAGTGAAAATTATAGTATTTACTCTTAAGTTTCCAGAACGAGATATAACTTCTTGCCAAGTTGTCAGACCCCCACTATTGAAGTACGCACCCCTCTTTATGTCGGGACAGAAATCCACAGCCGATGCTTAGAGTGCTCATAAGCTATGGAGACAAAATTCTTGTCACAATCAAGCCTTGAAAGCTTCGGCCTATCTTATCTGTCGGTGGAACCCTTGCGAGTCTACCCCAGAAACATCATTCTCCATTGGTTGGCCATTAGCATAGACAGTTCCTATCACGGCCAAACTTGATTATTATCGGTATCTATATCCGCAGTCTAACTCCCAGCGACAAAGATCAGCTGCGTAGTTTGTGGCGGCAGCTGTCAAACGACCAGCGTTCGCGCCAGTATGTGGATGTTGCTCCCGTGGTTTATGGTAGTAGTACTATATCAGGGCTACGATCACCCACCAGATTGAAGCGAATTCCTTTGCCGTCTTCTCTACCACCGTTGCTCTTGTACTCCTGCCGTTCCGACCTTAGACAATGGTGACATTCAAGCTCTCCGGACGCTTTGCGCCAACGGCAAAGCACGTTCGCTCTTCAGAAGAAAAGGCTCTGGTTCGGCGTCTAGACATCTTTCTCCTAACGTTCGGTTGTATTTCTCAAGGTGAGGCTATTAAAAAGGATTATCTTGAAAGGAAAACCTGATAAGAGGAGAGAGCTAACCGTGTTATCCACGCAGTCATCAAGTATTTAGACCAGCAAAACATTAACAATGCTTATGTCTCGGGGATGAAGGAAGATTTAAACTTATATGGTGAGGAGCTGAATTAGTAAGTCCAAAGCCCGGAATGTAGTGAGAATGAGTAGGATTCGATGAAAGTTAACCCGTTCCCAGCTTCACAACTTACTTCAATGTAAGCTGACGCTGAATCTAGTCAATTGATGTAGTCGAAGATTGTAACAAGGCGCCTTTTCTTTTGACAGGTCGCCTACTGCATATTTCTCATTCCCTCCCAAGTCATTTTGACCTATGTTCGACCAAGTTACTGGCTCTCTGGACTAGGTCAGTGGTGCGCGTCAGTCCAATCGCGAACAACTCAATCTAACGTCAGAAAAAAGAGGTCGTCTGGGGCGTTATCACGGGTCTCATCGCCATGACAAAAAGCGCCAAACAAGTTTATATACTCAGAGTCTTCCTTGGAGCTTGTGAATCCAGTGCATGGCCGGGCACTGTCACACTATTCAGTAAGCAGCGCCCTTCTTCGGCGCCTCACCTTTTCTCAAATTAGTAGCTAATCCCGCTACATAGTGCTTTGGTATACACCCACAGAGCTTGCAAAGAGAATCGGATTCTACCACTCATGTCAGGGACTTGGCCAAATGATGTCTGGCGCCTTGCAGGCTGCCATCACCAACACGATGGAGGATCACCTCGGTATCGCCGGCTGGCGCTGGCTCTTCATCGTCAACGCTATCATGACTGTCGTATGGGGCTTTGCCGGGTTTTTCATGATCCCAGACCTGCCCAACAAACCCAACCCGCGTGCGATCTGGTTCACCAAGGCCCACGCAGAGCTCTCCATGGCACGACTGGTCCGCCACGGCCGCTCAGAGGCTAAGAAGATGACTTGGGAGGGCGTCCGGCGCACCTTTGCCAACTGGGTGGTTTATTTCATTGCGATTCTGTACATATCAACTGTACTGGGAACGTACGGATACAACTACTTCCACCTGTTCCTCAAGTCGCTGAAGAACGCGGATGGGAGTCCGAGATGGAGCGTGTCAGATGTCAACGTGATCCCGATTGGCGGTTCAGCGATAAATGTTGTTTTTGTGTGGATTTGGGCGTTGCTTTCTGATTTTCTGGAGACACGCTGGACGCTCATTGTCTTCCAAGCCGTCATTGGGATAATTCCTTGCATAGTCATGAGCATCTGGACTTCGCATCCCACGACCGTCGCACTATCAGCTGCATACGCGTCGTACTTCATCTCGTATATATGCCTCGGGACGGCCCCGCTCATCTTCTCATGGCTTTCGGATATCATCCCGCAGGACCCCGAAGCCCGCTCATTGATTGTCGGTGTTAGTGTCGCGGGATACTATGCTATAAGCGCATGGTCTCAGGTGCTGGTTTGGCCTGCGTCGCAAGCGCCGTACTATAAGTACGGCTGGCAATCAGCCCTTGCTTTGTTGGTCCTTGTGATAATAATGACATGCATGCTACGCTTTATAGACGTGCGGTATCTGTTGCCGCAACGCCTGGCTTTCCGCGCTGCTCTCGACAATGCTACCAAGGATACGGGAGACACGGATGTTGAAGTTTTCGCAGAGGCGTCTACGAGGAAGGGAGATGACAAGAGCAAAACAACCATCAGTGTAGTGTAACACCTCCTAATTGATCCGACTAAATCAATAATACTGGCTATGAGAAAAAAAAAAAAAAAAAAAAATCTCAGCGCATGTTGTTGTAATAAAGTGTGGGGGGCCAGAGTTCCGAACTCGGGGTCGGGCCGAAAGTGTAAAGAGCCGCTCCCGTAACAGGGGCGGTTCCCGACTTCATCCTCCAGATTTCATCATCGATCTCCTTTGACCTTCTTGCTATCTTGATCGCTGCGTTGAGAGGGCCTCTGTGCTTGCCTTCAATCATAATTGAACATGACAACCCGTCTAAATAAGAGTTAGCTGTGCCCTATCGCATCCATTATATCTTCCCCTTTTCCCTCCAAACCCAATACTAGGTAGCAGAAAGTACACAACCATGGATATCCCGGTCTTGGAAAGTTGAATTATTCTTTTAAGTGTGTGTTCCCTCTCGTTCTAATCAATTTCCGTATCCCCATACGACATCTTCTTCCCTTCTTCTTGATCCCGCTTTCTCCAATGAAAACCCATTTTCGACACATACATGTACACTATGAATGGAATAGAGTGAAGATAAAGCAGAAGAAGAGTGTAACGAAGAGGAAGAAAATTAACGAATTGGAAGGGAATTGAAACACGCACGGTCCTCCCAGGGGAATATCGAAGAAAGAGACTACTTAGAGAAAAAAAGTAGGAACGGGGGCTTCAATTTCCTCAGCCTAGGGATGAATAGGGAATAAACAAGGTAAGGTCGTTAACAAAGCTATATGGAGGCTAATAAAAATCCGATCAAATCATAAAAGATCGTATTTTTAAAGGAAATAAAGAACATGTCATTTTGCTAACCATGCTCCTGAATGCCAAATAGAAAGTAAATTTAGCCCTGCTGCTTCTTCCGTCTTCCGACCTGGGAGCGGAAACCTGTCTTGATGGCAGTAACTGCACGCCTGGAACCGCAAGAGTTGCATGTGACGAAGTAAAGACGGTTTTCTCCCTTGTTGAGTTCCGTATCGGGGCTGCGGCATGTTTTGCAAGTGACGTATTCGACTAAATAATGATATTAGCATGCTAATGTCAATCACCCGACATAAGACCACGCCAAACTCACCAATATATCTTCGAAGAACGTTCTCAATCTGTTTTTGCTGGAAACGACCCTTAATAACCAACCGCCTGCTTCCGTCCACACTGCCGCTCGTGGCCAACTCAGCAAACAAGAACTGCATAACGTGGTCCTCAGACCGCTTCATCCGCTTGCAGATATCAGTGATATTGGCAAAGATAGTCCTCCGGTTACCTTCACGCAGACACTGGGGAGGTGGGATCTTGTAGGACTTGGAGCCGCTGGAGAGGATATCGGGATGGTGGCTGTGAATTAGGGTGAAGAAGCGGGTGACGAGCAGGTTGTAGGGGATGACCTGGGTGGCGTCGTGCTGCCAGATGCCTCTGCCGTTCTCGATGTCGCTGATGATCTCTTCGGTCGAGGGTTTCTCTTCTGGCGTAGCTGTCTCCTCGGCCGCGAGCCCCGCTTCAGCAAGTTTGGCTTCAAAGTCACCGTCTGCGGCCTTTTTACTGCTCTTCTTCTTTTTCTTGACCATCGATGGATCGAACTCGCCATCAGCGGCTGCCTCGCCGTCTACATCCTTTGTCTTCTTTGTCTTCTTCTTTTTCGACAGGCCCTTGAAAAGTTCGGTCACTTCGTCGACTTCCTTGTCCGGGGAGGCTGATTGGGCGCGTTGAATGTGAGCAAAGCTAATCACAATGGACAGGAAAGAAGGATATCTAAGGGTTATCACTTACTGGCAGTGTGCTTCTCAGCGGTAGTCTTCTCGTCGGCATGGTTAGCCTCAGAGATAGCCCCGTTCGCATCCATGATGGTGGCGCCTTCGCTGAACGCAACGGACTTTCTGTGCTTCTTTTCGACAATGGGTGCCTCCTTTATCAATTTTGATAATGTTAGTATTCGCTATCCCAATGCGATCAAAGAAATGACTTGTCTGGAGAGTTGGAGATGGTCTTGAGTTGGGCTGGATAAGGCGACGGATGATCGTGGCGAAAGTGATCGGGAAATCAATGTGGGAAGCGTATCGGCAAAAATTAGAGTGTGACGTACCGTGTCAGCCATGGTGATCGTCCTGGGCAAATCAGCAACCAAGTGGATATAAGAGTATGCGAAACTCCTATCTGTTGAAGTGCAAGAAGACGGGTATCTTTCAACGGGGGGGATATCTCAGGTATCCTGAGTGTTGTTGAGTCAGTCCCGCAAGAGGCGAACCTCGTCTGAAATCCAGCCAGGCAAAATCTGAGTCACATGACCGGATATCATGTGACGTGTGTTTTCTTGGCATCGGCGTCTTGGTCGACGCCGCCATCAACGGATGCGACAACGACGATAAGATAGTCCTCGTCAACAACAGCTAGATACCTATATAACAGACGGGTATTCTCTGTAACGCTTGCAATTAACACGTATTCAAGTGGGCTGATGCCGCTGTTGATATAACAGCGGTATATTACCGCTCCATCTCCCAATCCGTCCGCCTTATAACCGATTCCTGTCCACCTGCCGCACCTTGAAAGCCTCCACAATGTCCTCGTCTTCGTCCTCTGACATCCCTTCCTCCCCTCCTTCTCAATCTCCCTCAGCTTCATATATGCTTGCATCGCGGCTGAATTCATATTCAGACGAAGACGAGGTTGCCTCGTTACCCTCCGTCTCAGCCTCTGATTCTTCGTTGGAAGGCGACTTTAGCGATGGAGATGACGAGTCCGATGCCGAGAGAGAGTGGAGGGAGAGCATACAGCAGCTGGAATTGCTTTTGACTATGGTGATAATACCGTTTGTTGGCAAGTTTTTAGGCAGAAAGTCTGCTTATTGGGGTACGTGGAGCAACATCAACCCCCTTGCCCCTCCGGTTCTTAGGCTTGTGAATGGAGAGATAACGTCTACTGCTTCTGCTTTCCTGTTTACTGACCAGTCTTTATTATTGTGTAGGATGGGGTAAGATGATGGAATGGAAATACCCAGTGGAGGTTGTTGTGAAGAATAAGGCCGCTGCGCGAGGTGCTGGAGTCGTCGAAGCTGCGGCTTCATTGTGAAATGCTGAGATTTGTTTTGAATTTAAATATCATGGTAAGGAGTTGCCTCCCGTTAGAAATTGTCCATAGAGAGTCTATACTAAAACATGGAAAGATAGATACCATAGATTCCCATTTGAAAACGTCCCGCCCAAAACGCCAATAATGAACCGTTTCCACCCGTATATACATGAAACGCAAGTAGGCGATATCCCAATTATAGCAAGTTAGTGTCTTAAAATGTAGAAGATACTCTTGCAATTCCTTCCACACACCCGTATCATGACCTAGACTTCTCCCAAAATAGACGCCGGTTTGCACGAAAACCACCAAAAACCACCAGAAAAAGAAACAAATAAAAGCGAATAATACAAAGTTATCACCCAGGGGGAGAGACTTATTCTGTGTGCGCGCGTGCGCGTGTGATTATGTTCTCTGTATCCACGTTTCCGTGTCTCTGTTTCTGTGTGATGTGTGCCGGCGGTGGATTTGCGAGATTAAACCCCCCAAAGTGCAGTATACACCTCGGTTTAACTAGTCGCGGTGGAAGCCTCTTTCAGTGAGAAGTTGAAGGATCGACACCTGACTTCCAGAAACCTCTCCCGAGGCTGCGATGTAATCACCAATTTCTCCAGAGTCATTCTCATAATTTTGGACAACAAAGGATGACTGGGATTGGTGGTCGTCAAAATTGAGCCCTTCTGCATGGAAACATTCTTCTTGGATGCTATCAAGAGTATCCCATTCGAAAGACATGTCATCCTGGTACAAGTCTATGCTTCCGACTGTTTCTGGTATCATGTCTCTAGTATCCCTATAGGAAACATAACAACTTAGCCGCATGAATTATACTTGGCCGACTGAACAGTATCAAATTGTGACTTACAGGAACTGGCAGCCAACTTCAGCGATATCGCGCCTTATGTTGAAATTTCCGCCGCGTGCATCCTGCGCCGCGGCTTCTGATGGAGTGGCCGCGTCCTGCTGCATTGGTGGGGAAGATGCGCTGATGAAGCTGTTGGTCGCCGGGGTTAAAGCTGTCTGATGGCTCTGCCCTTGAAGATTTGAACTAAAGGCGCTAGCTCGCTGAAATGACGCGGTAGGTGATTGGTCCGACGAACCTTTCATGAAATCATTAGTCAAAGCAAATATCTACTTTATTCGTGTCGCTTCAGCCGAATTGTAGATGCAGGGGGTGGTGACATATAGATATGGAATACTGACTTAAGGCGTTTAATGCTGAAATCACGTCTTTCAGCTGATGGCGCTCGATATTGCCCATAGTGTCGATTGCTGAAATCACGTCGTTAAGCGGATGATGCTCAAGTTTGCACTAGATACCATGAAGAACCAGTCAACCGAAGAAGTCAGACTTTTGAAATCAGGTAATGGAGGACATACTCCGCGGTGATTTCTACGACACGAATCACATGCGCCACCAAGCTTTCGGATCACTGCGGTTATCAGCTTGTCATGATATGGTCTGGGTCCTCTGTTGGGTCCTACGGCTGCTGGTTCTCCAGATTTTGCGTGAAATGCTATTTCTCCAAAAGGGCGTCCGGCGGGCTTGGGCTTGTTCCTCCTGTTTAATCTGGAATTTGAGGGACTTGAAGACAGGCTTCTCCTTGCTACCCTACTCCTTGATATGCCAGTGGGCGCCAAGCTCATAGGAGAGCGTCCATCCCCAAGCTGGGAGTGCATAGAGTGGCTGTAATTTGTGCCAATGGCCTCCGAAAGGTCCTCTGTCGTGATCTGTGCATCACGAGTGAAATCATGTCCCATGCCAACGGACCTGTGGCATGAATCTGGAGTCGTAATGAATTCAAAATCATTACCACTCGTATTCTCTTGGCATCCGAGAAGTTGAGCATTAGAAGAAGGGAATGTATGGAAACTTTTGTCTTCTAGAGACGCTGGAGAAATATTTTGCAACGGAGAGGATATACCAATTGAACTATGGTTCTGACCTTGCACGTGCACTTTGTCATAACGGAACAGGTCCGCAATCCGCGGCGAATATCCCGGCTGGAAACATGCATATTGGGCTTGTAAACCTCCAGTTGGACAACTAGACTGAACAGAATCTGTCAGTTCATAGTGAAAGGGTATCATTGATCTGGACATGGGGAAAGTGGCATTATGACTGATGCAGGTTTCTTCGTCAGATCCTGCCGTGTTTGTACCCACTGGCGCCGTCGCTTCTCCGGGCTGAACCGGCGGGAGAGGAGCATAGGGAACATAGTAATTGGGGTTCCCCAGTTGAAACCCTGCTTCAAAATATGAGGCCGGAGCTGCTTCATTTCTTGGGCCATATTCCTCTGTTGCTGCCCGAGTCGATCCGTGCTGTTGGTCGGTCATTGTGATATATGAATTCTGCAAAGCTGGCTCCAGTGTATAAGAAGAGAGAACAGATAGCTTTCCTTTCGCGTTGAGGCGGCGAGGAGACCCAAGTAAAGAACGAAGAGGTGGGCCGTCGGGTTACGGGTACCTGGCTAACTGGCTGTCCCATTCTCAGATGGCATCTCGATCCCACGGGAGGAAAATCGCACCGGTTGCCTCCTCTAAAAGATCCGTTAACGGCGGAGAGAAGAATTATTCAAAGATGAAGGGAGCCCTTTCCAACTGGCAACGGACAGCAGTACTTGCAAAGTATACTGATTAAAATGAGGAAATAAACGACTGGTATCAAAATTCGTGATTTGATAAAAAAAAATATGATCAAGGAAGGGGAAAAGCCTGAAGGGATCTCAAAGATTGGGTGAAGATTTCGCTTAGATATGCGTTTGTAAAAAATCAGACACTGCTGAATTGGGATGGAATTGGACAGGGGAGGGGGGGTATACTCAGGGGTTTGGATTGACGGTTGGCATTGGTCTGAGCTGCTTATTTATGATGGTAGTGGTGGGCATAACTTTACGGACAACTCAGTCATGAGGCTCACTGCAATTGAACGCTAGGAACCCTCTTTTGGATGCGTAAAGTGCGGAATTGACTTGGCAGCAGGGTTGAGCTTTCTATCAAACTAGAAGGGCGGCCATAATTGGCTGTCCTGCCTTTGGGCTCGAATGTTTTGTGCCTAATCCTATACTCAGCGACTTAAATGACATCGATATCAAGCACAGCCGCACCGAAAACCATTAGGTCTAAGCACCGCTCTTAAAGCCCGTCCGATGTTTGAGACTTTTGCCTGAGGAATGGTCTCTAGTTTGTGAAACTTGGCCGGGTGGTCTCTACGTGACGTAGTACGTTTGCCACAAGCTCTGCGCAACCCAGAGCACTCGCTAGTTATCTTGTAATTCTGTAAAGGATAGAGACTGTGCTCCGTATTGTTAATCCCCCTACTGAGAAACACCGAATATGCTAGGTCGATCAAAACCGTTGCGCGGGAGTACTTGACGGTGAAATAATACTCTGTGAGAATCCATCGCTCAGGGATTGGACTGTCGTCCATTGTCCTAAATTCTCGTTGTCTATGAAGATTGAGCGGGAGAAAGATATGCAAGGAGAGGGTTTCCATGGACAGTCAGGTGGAATTCAGTTGACGCGGGATGTCTGCTGTGGTTGGATCAGATTCATGCAGTCCTGCCCAAGGCCTCGTCCCTGGCTGCCTCCAGATTGCCTAATTGGGATTCCTCAATTAGGGCTTTCTCGCACAGCCACCAACACACCAGCCACTCTCTCGACAACGCCGACGGACGCCCTACAAGGCTCCTTCATGGATGGAATCATGGCTAGGCCGTTTGTCAAGACAATATGCAGATACCCCTTTCGTGCAGTCAGTTATTGGCGTTTTACAGAACAACCCATTCATCACAAAGTACTAAGTACTAGTAAATCAGCTGTCTACCAGCTTGGACTTACTACTGTACTAGTACTAGTATGTACGGAATATATGTACGACACTCATTTCGCGATCAAAGGGTTGGTCCTTCTTTTCGAACCTGTCCGCCACTTGACAGACCATCGTTGGCTGTGCATGTACGACCGACATCCCGCACTACTGTATCGATCCGAATCGTCAACCTGTCAAGGAGGACTGGGTAATTAGACCAATGGATAGGCTGGCGAGGGCTTCCACTCTGAAGCTTCGTTGACGAGAGGCACTGGCCGGAGATGCTTGCGAACTGGAAGAACGTCACTGCGGAATCATTCTACTGATAGGCTGCTATGAACGAACTGGTGTGACAAACGTATCTCCCAAGTCCCTAAATGCGTGGGGAAGGAAGAAAAATCGCAGATTATACGGTCATTTGATTCATGGTCCATTGAAGACAAAACACTCAACAGTGAGTTCCCCGCATTGCTCGTTCAACTGGACTCGAGAAGTCGTCGTATAATAAGTAACTTTCCCGGGAGTTGAATAAAAATACAGCATTGCATCGCTAAGACGCCCCTTTCATTCTGCCCAGGCAACAAAAAGGCTTTTCGCCCATGATTATCCAGCACGGGAAGTTTGGACATTATCGGAAATTGGGCTTTATTACACGAGGTTGGCGACAAGGAATAGCCCTTTAAACTTAGCTCTGATCGACCATTTTATACAACATAACAGAGGCGCACCATGGTCTGTCGTTGCTGAGTATCTAGACAGGACGATGTACTGGTTACCGATTAATTGGGGGTTTCTTTCGCATCTTAATCTGAAGGAGTTCATCTTCATGATGATGGCCACTCTACAATGCTCACCCCTGAATAATGTCCATGGTGCTTGAGGGATGTCTCCCTCAAGGCAGAATTTTGTCCTTGAACTTTCAAATTCCTATCACTTCAAACTTGGCAGGGTCCTACAGATACCGTTGTCACAACCATAATCGGCCTTGTCCTTGCTTAGAAAAGTGCTGTACAATATTGACAGTAAGCACTAGTGTCATTCCTTCGAGTTCTTTGGATTTGACTTTGAATTCTTCGGATCGGACTTTTTTGAGCTGGAGGAATCCTGCAAACTGTCATGGCGGAGTCAATTGGTAAAATACCTTGATCGGCTAGCAACCTTCTTGCGTCATGTTGGCATTGGACGGCGGGGCTAATAAGTTTACAGATGGTATTTGAGTTTTGCTGCCAGACATTGTAATGTTTCTTGCTGGTCGCGGCGAGGCTGAGGACATCGGGAGGAGAAAGATAACTAAAAACATGAACGATGAGTTCAGGCGGAATGTCCATTATGGAAATTTGCCCAAGTTATTTCGAATAGACATGTATCCGTGAAGAGTACTAAACTCACGAACTTCAGCATGTCAACCGAAGATGCCTCGCCCTGTCATGATATAGTAGTTGGTATCCGGATGATTAGTTCGTCCGATAGCTGAAAGGGACAAAAGCATTTTATGCATACTATTAGATAGACAAGCACTCAACTGCTTATTGATATATGAATAGTCAATGAATCAATTTATTACTGCGTAGTATTGTTTTTTAGAATTCTGGTGCGGTGCTACCAGAGCACAATAGTACTCCTCCGACTGCTCTTTGAGAACTTTCCGCACCATATCAAATGCACAGAAAAATTTATGACAGCTAAATCCAGGCAAGATGAGAATGGCCATGCTGATTCTCAGAAACACCCTTTGACGGAGGGTAACCTCAACAGGGGAGAGAACACCCCATCGTGCACGTCACTAAGCGATTTCCATGGATTAAGATCGTAAGGAGGCCACCATATTGCCAAACATGTTGCAACTATACGAGAAAAAAGGGAGAAAAAAATTCCATGGAGTTTCAGTAGAAGTGATGTTTCCAAAAACGCCCACATTAAATAAGCGACAAGGCATTGGCAAAAGTCATGTACTCCCTTCAAGCCCCAGTCTCTACTATATACAGAGTCCTTATATAACTTCCCCATCTTAACATGGAAATCCACAGTCTCCCTGCCTCCTCCCATTATCATACTTGCCCATCTTGCAAAGCTTCTTTTGTTTGCTATTCCATTTAGCCCCAGCATAGGCGAAATCAATAGCAGAATCATCGAACGCGTGGGCCGTGACGACCACCAGATGAGGGAGCTTGCTTTTGACGTTAAATTTCTTACCGTTAGGTGCCTTCTTCTTCTTAACTCCTCCCATAGATTTCTGCCTACCATCGAAGACTTCAATATCAAATTGAAAGTCCTTGCCCGTCTTGTGGGCTTTTTGGTTCTTCTGATACTGTATGATGTGTATACCGCACTGGCCACCCGTCCACGGTTTTTTGGGATTCGGGGTGTCAGGCTTGTGATGCTCGCCGTAGAAGTCTTCTTCTTTGACTGGGAGGTTAAAGAAGCATTCGGGCCATTCCTCCTTGCCGAAAGCTGGGAGCTTAGACCAGTCGGGGCCGGCACTGCCTTTCTTAGCTGCGCAATTGACAGCGTTTTGCAAGGCTTTTTTGTAATCGAATTTGTAGTCCTTGGTGAATGCTTTATACAGCTTTTCACTAATTACAGTAGGCATCTTTCCTGTCATTGCTGCCCCCTGTTGTTTCGTAATTGAGGTGCAGCGCTGGGATAAGCGGAAAGTTAGCGGATGGTAGGCATTGAGTTATTTGCAACAGAGTACCGAGTATTCTTGTAAAAGTCTAGCAGTGATTTGTACGTGGGAAGATAATCTTACATTGTTCATCCAAACAGATCGTTTGCGTTTAGCACATTTTTCCTTCGTGATATCGTGCTAAAAGTAGCAGAATTAATTAGTATATGCGAGATACAAAAGTGACCGGGCGTTCTCCTTACTCTTTGTGATACATAGTACTCATTGGCTTTCAGGCATGAAACCACCATTCCTTGTTTCTATAACAGTTAGCCTTGGATGCACAAGCTTTCAAACGGGGTTAAAGGGGCCAAGTAACTTACAACAAGCTTTGCAACTCCGGCGGTGTATTTTTCAACGTCCGATCCAACTCTTTCGAGGTCCAGCAATTTACCACCAGCAAACTGGTCTGTAATCCACTTCACCTTGTCCTTAGGAGTTTTGACTCCCTTGAATTTCCCCCCAAAGACTGCATCAACCGTTTTGTTTAAGCTCCCGTTTATACCGTCAAAGAAACGCTTCACGTCCTTCGAGGTCAACTTTTTGAAGTCATCCGGTTCCTTAGGTTTGGCACTCTTTTCATCCATACCAGCAGCAATATTCAGTGCACCAACCACTGCCGTCAATGGAGCAGCAACCTGCCAGACGGGGCCCGCAAGACCAGCACCGCCTACAAACGCGCCAATCATCAAAGCCCATAAACCGTCATCTTTCTTCTTAGGCGGTCCAAATATATCTACTGCATCTTGAATATCGGCAAGTAGAGCATTGACCATCGTAGTTTGGGTGGCTTCATGAATTTGGTCAAAAGCTGACCACAAGGAGGCGATTTGTTGATGGACATAGAATGCTTCTGGCGGCTTGTATTTGACGCATTCACCGTTCCCCGGCGTGGTGCAGGTTGTGCCACCGGGGAATGCCATGCAGTTGAACGTCGCAATGCTTTGCTTCCCTCCATTGACGGTTTTCTTAAAGAACTTCTCCGTCCACTCGTCGGTTCCGTGTTTTTTGAGAAAATTTTTAAGAAAACCGGCCGCCCCGCTCTTTGTCCAAATGTGGGCTAAATCTTTCGAGTTGAGATTATCTTTATTCGATCGGATTCCGCATACGTCTTTTGGAGATTGTTTTGCGTTCTTGGGCTCCCGTGCAACAAGCCCCGATACGCATGTTGCCCCGAGGAGCAGCGATATGAAGGGGATGCGCATTTTTGCCGCCAAGGGGATAGATGGGGTACCCAGACGACAAAAAGAGAAACGGTGTATTATTGATTAACTAAGAAACAGAAGACGCCGAAAATGAAAGGAGAACAGGAGAGTAAGAGGGTAAACAAAAGGAAAAGATGGACGTCGTAGGCCCACTGGCTCCGTTTTTCGATTTTCACGACTGTCGATGACAGCTATGAGAGACTCGCGGGGAAACGTCTTGGTATTTATGTTCTCCAGATCCACACGGACATCCCAAATGCCGCTCCGCAAAACGGACGATGGGCCGCAAGACATGACAGATGGGAGCTCAAGTCCCAGCCCTCGCTCCAGGTGAGCTTGCGCTTGACGCCCATCTTTATGAGGGCTTTCCAATCCGCTTTCAAGACGATGCTACCCTCATGGGGCACATTCCCTGCCCGGTTCTTTCTAGGAAGACATCAAACGAGACATAATTCGTCCCTTCAGATGGCTCCGTGTAAAAGATGGATATATGAGAGAATTTGGTGGAGAAAAGACAGGAACGTGATTGTTCGCGTCTGCCCCTGCTGGAGCTAACTCCAAAACTAAACAGCCGCTGGTGTATTTTTGTTGATATTTTAGGACACAGATCGGCGGCTTTGCCCTGAGGATAAACCTAGATTAACAATTATTATTCAAGCGACGTGAGGCTATAAGCCTGTGAGAGAAACATCAGCGATTCAGTCTTTCCCACAAAATATTACTGGGGTCAAACCTCTCCACCTTTGTGGATGTGTTTTGCTTCCTTTCAAACTTTGTGTATTTTTCCCGACTTTGACCGAGATATCATCCAACCTTCTCTGATCATTATTGAGAGAAATATCCTCAACTCGCTACATAATTGAAAATAATTGACTTTCTAAGATACACATAAGAATGACATCCCGCATGTAGATGCTCGTTAGACGAGATGCGGTTAAAATGATTCGAAATTCACTACCAGCACCGCGGTACACGTCTCTGCATACTCCTGTATATTATTGCGTAATGACTCCCTGAAGAGCCATCCATGCAAAAACCCTTATAAAGTTCGGGAAATTCCCGCACACTACTCCTTATGGCTAGGTCACAGACTGGAGGCTTGGTAGTTCGTCCACTTTTAAGGTTATTACGAGAAGCCTCCACAGCAGCAGCAGCAGGCTCAGCAGCAGCATGACGCCCCTTTCCAAGGATTATTCCCTGCTAGACTGTCAGGTTAGTTCTTCCTCGTCACTATGGTCAGCGCGCTTCTTCTTGCCAATGGGATGTTAAAAAAAAAGCCAAGTGAATCAGGCAGATAATGTTATCAAAATATCATACGTTCAGACTTTGCGATAATAACACACCAAAAGTTGTCAATCTGACAGGCTCATGGAAAAGAAACTATGGCATAGGGGAGATGATAATCCGGACTAAATCTCGAAAACTCGGTATCCGTTCCGTCACCCGCGTCCCCGCTCATATGATGGTAGGCGGGTAGAGAGTTGAAACGTCGGTTGAGGACTCCGTGCTCCGAGAATGCGGATGCTGCCACTACTACTAGGTTTCCTAAAATAGGACAGCTAGGACGCTGTTGCGGATGGTCACTCCGTATAAACTCGGAGTACTTAAGAACATGACAGAAACGATCTTGCTTCTCCAAATTCTTTTGAAAGGTCCTGTGAAAACTTTCAAGGAATTTCTTAGCGTTCTCAGTAGCGCTTTAAGCTGGTGATTCTCTACGGAGTCTGCGGTAGTTAAGACAATCCTCGCAATATTTTCGATTCTTTTCTTACCATTATTATTTGGTCCGGGGTCTCCAAGGGGCCAGGGCCCAAGGCCCCAAGCAAATGAAGGTTGCACCAGGTTTGCTTGGATTCTCCGCTCGGCTGCCACATGGTAAGTGCGATATTCCACTCGGGAATGAGTTCATCGATATTTCCGGTCCACACTGTACCCGAAACGCCGTCATTACTCGGAGTTAATCAAGCCTATTGCCATCAATATCTTCCTTTCCCCGGCCTCTTCGGTAACCGCCCATGCCGACTCCATCAAACCGAGATCCATGGCTTCAACATGCTGGTTGGTACTATTGCGCAGTAACTGACGAAATACAACACCTCACATGGAATGGATTTTGATGTGGCTGTGGTTAGATTCGCTCGTTTTTTGGTGAGAATAAAGCGTTATTTATGTATATGTATTTGCCTACATTTTGCGTAGACCATTCCGCAGATTAGGTCCGAGTTGTCTGTCGCCTCTTTCGAGCATCTGGTGACACCAGCCCCTATAAGGGAGCAAGAAGTTTGAATTTTTGATGGGCGGAACGGCTTTGAGACGCACCAAAATTTTGCATTATGTTGATATATGCGCCTGGCTCGTAAAGTGAGTGGGGAGTTGTGTGAATTGTACACGTATGTGCATGTACATACTTGGGACCCGCCGTTTGCAATCGTGTAGGAGGAAAAGTCCAAGAACTTGAGGTTGTTCTACGACCTTAAGTGCACCTAGCTGTGTTAACACGCCTTGCTGTAAGCGGGCAGAGATAAGATCATGGGTATACCTGGCAATGCGAGATCCGGTAGGTGAGCCAGCATAGAACTTCTCCTTGCCGGTTTCGTATGCATTCTTCTCAAAGAAGTGGAAAGGGGTATCGGCCGAGGGAAATTTACAGTTATGTACGAAGTAATGTCCTTCCTTGGAAACTATGTAACACGGATCTTGGTCAGTTACCTCAACCTGCAGGCCTCGAAAAGAAGACGAGGAACTGAAGGAGTACCTGAGAGCAAAAAATACTCTCCGCTCAAACCAGTCTAATAAGCCCTACCTTCCAATGCTCGATTTCGCTGTCAGTTCTCATATCTGTGTTGGAGAGCAGTCTTGAAAACGACGAACAAAACTAAAATCACCTGATAGACATCGATCTATCTTTTGCGAGCAACAATTCCTAGCGACCAACGGTCGTTCAAGTCAATATGCACACCTCAGCTTTGCCATCCCTTCGCCAAGCTCCCTAGCACGCGACAGGGGGTTTGTTCAACCCGAAGATTGACTGGTCCCTTGGTCTGCAGAGCCATATATGCATATATGCAGGATCAAAAGCGACTATGACATTGCTGAGTGAAAGTATTGATTTGCCCAAGATTCGTCTTTGAACTCACCGAGTGCGCAACAACGCTGTAACCATAAAAGCAAAAAGAAAAGCAGTGGGCATAAACTACCCTATCGAAGCAATGTGTAGTAACCAAAGCATCAAAGAAGATTGCCTCCGTCCTTTCCTGCAGCAATGCCGCAAACCTGGCCCAGCCTAGGTCTTTTCAGAATGTGGGTGTTGTACTACGTTACGGGGCTCGGCGTATGTGCCCTTTTCGTAGCTGCCTACACTCCAGGCGACGGAGATGGTGTCCAGAACCGTTGATCTGCTCTCCATGAGTCGCAAAAATCAGTGGAATTCCGCAATACTTGGGATGGCAGTCCCATGTTGCGAGAAAGAGTGGCTTACCTTAAAAAGGCAGGTTGAGATAAGGTTGCGCCGAGAGTCCAGACTTCGAAGGAAACGTGGTCTCCGCCCGTATAATTCTCGTTGGGCTGCCTCCTGTCCGTCGCTAAACCATGGAAGTGGTGCAAAATCACGGAGGACATTTGAACCATCGTAGGGCCCTGGATGGATTACCTAGGTAGGGTTCTGGGCTGGGCCGTCAGCCCTGCCGCACGGTCCACCTAGCCCTAATCCGGGGCCGAAAAGGGGCATGCCGAATACCCCGCAGACTCCGCAGTGGCGGCTCCCGGAGTGCACTGTCAACATGCTTGCTAGCTGTGATTAGGGATGTGGTTAGTTCTCATTCGCTATCTTTGTTTTACGTGGAGGCCGGTTTTATGCTTGACATACAGTGCTGTTTTTGTTTCTGTTTCAAGAAAAGTCAATGAGATTCGTTAACTTTTGATTGATTGTTCCGTAATCCCGCTTTTCTATTATGTTCTAGCGAAGGTCTGAGGACTGGAAAGATTAGATAGCGGGTACGCATAAATATTTCTTTCGGGGTCATTTTGGGTATGTAGTAACCGGAAAAGAGTTGATATAAGAATAAAAACAGAAGTTATAACATGGGTAAGCGACAGAACCTTTTTTCTAGAAAAAATAAAAATAAAATAAAGTTATAACGACAGAAATCTAGGTTTTGTGGCGGGTATCATCCTGGCATAGAACGAGAGACAGTCGAGAAGCGCTGGGATGTGGCGCAGTCAGGCTCATTTCTGAATTGTGGCACGGAAATCGGCGTACTCAGAACCCAGCCAAAAAGCCAGGTGCCCCGCTTGGTGGACTTTCTTTCTTCTCTTCTTGTGCCAACTCTTCCCTATTTCGACTTGGAAATTCAGCCTGTTGCCTGAAGTGTGGCTGCCAGCGAGCTTTTGGGAAAACCAGAAGATTGAAGGGAAGAGCAGGGGAAATGGAGAACAGAGCGAAAGGGTACTGGACCATGAAAATGAAAGAAGGACCCGGGATTGGTAAGGGGCATGAGGTCGTAAGGGCTCGGCAACGGTGTTATTTATCTAGCCGGCCGCACTCGCCATTACTTAAGATATTTTCAGTCTGTAGTCAAGTTCCGTGGAATGAACTCAACTTACCTTCCACCACTTCCCCAAGTACACGCATTACCTGACTTCTTCGCGGCCTTTCCATTCGACATAGCTGATTGACAATTGGAACTACCAATTCTCTTTCTGTCACCAACAGATGCTCTTGCCCCATATCTGATTCCGTGTTCATTCATTAACTGTTTGGAGATGAGACTCGGTTCGCTTGGGTCACCGGGAGTCAAAAACCGCTCTAAAGGGGTTTCGATGGCGCTCTTCGTCTGACCCTTGTTGTCTTTTTCAATAGAGGCGAGTAACGAGGGACACAAAGGGTAAGCGGAGGAACCCGTCTGGAGGCACAACAATACGTTTCTGACGTGTGCTCCTTCATCGTCTACCACTTTGCTCGCATATCTAGCGTGGGTTGCTGGGTTCTGAGAAAACTTCATCAGCGGGGGAGATTTGAGACGGAGGTATGTGGGATCTCACGGGCCTGTAGGTTCTTTGATGCTGCTCTAGCAGGCCCTCGGTCAACTGAGTTTTCTGTGGTTGACTCATACTGACAACGGAAATAAAAGATAAATGCTTCGATGTGGGTTGTGAAATGGGAATTTCCAGTGTTTTCTTGCTCGAATGTAAGGAATTCTCGTGAGGCACAGAAGTAGTGATGGCATAGAGTAGTAGGGTAGGCCGTAAAGTTGGTTTCCATAAAAAGCTAGGGGCAATATTCGACGGTGGAAGCAGTCGATGTTGAGTTTTCAAACATAACTTTCTCCCGTTCCTAATGACAGGATGGAGATTCAGGTTATAGTCGCCGGGGGCCGGGGG
>PDNB01000295.1:0-26425 GCA_002573585.1 Helicocarpus griseus UAMH5409
TTGTAGACAGTTGCTCGACTAGTTCATTAAGCACGTCAAGCCTACCCATACGGCTCCCAACCTAACCTCACGTGTCGACGCCGTCTGCCCTACGCTGCGGCGCCGACCGTTACACTCTCATCAACTCTGTCAGTCTTCTTAATGAGAGAAAATTGTCAACTTTTCAAGCTACTCCCAGTCTAATGCCAATGAGGTATAGTTGCAAAATCTTTAACTTCCGGTAATAATGACAGGGCTGTGTTGGCAGGGATAGGAGACCCCGCCAGTCCTCGGTCAGTGCCATATAAGGTCCTCAAATTCCCCCTCAGATTTGGTGCCTATATCGGAACTATGACTTTAACCAACACTTGTTAGGCTCGGCCTTCTTAATATAAGGATTCAATTTCATTATTGCCATCCTTCTTCCGCTCTTTAGCAATCTCTCTGCATACAAGAACAGCACAGATAACTCCCAGATCACTACAATCATATCCCACTCACAATGTCCTCCCAACCAATCAACCATATCAACCTGGCCTTTTTCGGCGTAACAGGCGGCTGCGCAAATGCCTGTCTAACCCACACCCTCAAAAATGGCTACAAAGCCAGCGCTCTCGCCCGCACCCCCTCCAAGCTGCAATCCCAACTCATCTCTCAGGGCCTTGACAAAGAAACCCTCGACAACAACCTAACAATTATTCAGGGGGACGCGACAGACGTCGAAGCTGTCAAGCGCACCCTCTCTCCAGCAGCAAACCATGGGAAAATAGTCTCGACCATAATCTCCGGGCTGGGTGGGGCGCCCAAATTCCAAACCTCGCTCACACAGCCCATCACGATCGATAATCCAAACATCACGGAGCAGGCTACAAGAGCCACCCTAGCCGCGATAGAAGCGCTTCTGCAACAGTCATCGGTGGCCGGCGAAGAACAGCAAAAGCCCTTGTACGTGGTCATCTCGACCACGGGCATCTCTGCAGGGCCGAACGATGTGCCATTGACGCTGCGCCCCATATATTACTTCCTCGAGCTACCGCATGCGGACAAGCGCAGGATGGAGCAAATGCTGTTTGAAAGCGCGGATGACTCTGTGAGGCAAGTTATCAGGGGTGCTATTGCGGTGCGCCCGACGCTGTTGGTTGGTGATCACCTAATCTCCAACGGGAACGGATGGAAGACGCTGAGGGTTGGCACGGAGAAGAAACCTGCGATGGGACATGCCATTAAGCGGGTTGATGTTGGCGAGTGGATTTTCGAGGAAATTGTTAGGCGGGGTGGGGAGAAGTGGGTGGGTGAGAAAGTGACGTTGACAAGTTGATTCTATTATTATTTTCCCCCCTTGTATCCCCGAATTGTTCTCTTCCTTACAATGTTGCGTGCGTGTGCTCTCTGTGATTTTTTTGAAATCGAATATCCCTTGTTCTGCTCCATGTACGATAATATGATTACCTGCCTGTGTATCTTATCTATATTTAGCTTTAGCCGTCATCATGACTTCGCATTCTCTTTATTTCCGTGTTAAGTAGAACTAGTGAGCAACATTGGATAATGGATCCAGGACTCTGAATCTTTCTGGGCTACTTTCACGGTGGGTCTCCCCTAGAACCATAGATATCAAACACAACCAGCTAGCCTTTACTCTCATCTTAGTAGGGATTACCCAAGATCCTTTCTCTCAGCTCCCAATTGGAGAACCACCCCTGCAAGAATGGCGGTGCTATCCCGTTTATGCTCCTCCCTCTTATCGGTAGAATTGAGAAGAGGCGGTGAGAAAAGTCCAATGATCAGACGTACGGAAAATGTGTAAGATCTCTTCTTGTCATTTCCCCTGCCCTCTGTTCAAAAGCTATGTCTACCCCCGCCAGACCGGGACACAAAGATCTAGCGACAAAACAGGGGGCACTACACCAACAACTCAAGTGACCAGAAATCCAGTAGATACCGACGGAATAGTAGAGAGACACCAGGCAGGTTACGAAGCGGACCGAACAAAAGGGCCTCCTTCATCGGCATCTCTGTTCTATCAGCACCACAATATGAAGTCAATGGTGAATCATGGCGACCAAGAGGACGGTTAAGCGGTACAGCGCTCAAAAGAAGAAGCCTAGGGCATTTTGAAAGGCAGGAAGAAGAGCAAATGCGAAACTATTAGGCAGGAATATATGTGTATATGTGCGGCCTCACCGGCGCCTAAAAAAGGTGTACCCAACCAGCATTACAACATGTTCACACGTAAAATATATAACAACATGAAAGAGAAACAGGCGAATAGATCTGCAGGAAGGAGTAAGAAGGAAGAAGAAGAAGGAGAAGCGGAGTCTAAGCTGGGATATCATCCCTCATACACAGCAGTGATAATAAACAAGAATATAAAAACGCCACATATAACAACAATGGCCATGCACACCAAGAAAAGAAGTGAAGAGCAAAAGAAAACATACACATGTACGCCGTCCAATGCCAGCTAATTATTTATAATAGAAACATGCTAGAGTAAAAGTTCAAAGATAGAAGCGAAAAGAGCTATGGGAGTTTTTTACCATGGCGACCAGCTCCAGGAGACCCGTCGTCTCCCAAGCCCGTACCCTCAAGTGCTCGGTTAAGATTTCGGAGCGAGAAGTCGCTGCTAGAAAGATGCACGCAAACTAGCCACGCAGTGACCATGTTGGAAATGTGGTGGAGGAGGTACGCATATGTCACGCCGTAGAGCGCGGCGTATACCGCAAGGATGACGAATAGGGCGGATGTGATGTGCCTCAATCTAGAAGGGAAAAAAAGCGTCAGGTTTGGATATGGACAAAAGTATGGAGGGAGCAACGCAAGACTGAAAGCTGATTGACATACCTGGAGTTTACTCTTGGGATCATATTCCCATTCGTGAGGGTCTCTACAAGGAGCATGAATGGCATTATAGATAAGACATTATGATGGGATGAAAACGGCGTCCACCAGTGGACAGCAAGGTTATGAACCCATACTGCGAACACGAGGACATTTATCGGTAATACCCACAGCATGAGAAGGAATATAGAATGTACGTAATTGTAAAAGCTGCACTGCGAGTTCGACCTCTGCGCTCCTTTATTAGCATGAACTTTCCAAGATGGAAAGAAAAGACCATGGAAATTCAGAGGGCACTCACAGTCTCTCTCGCATATTGGGATGTCTGCACGCAAGTTGCTAATTGTACAATGCATGCTACTATATACGCAAACTGGTACGGAATAACGGTTGCGACGAAACATAGCAAAACGGCAGTATTGATCATTCTTTGTCTCGGGGAAAGCGACGGATATATGGCGACAGGTCTGGGTTGCGTCAGCGGTACTTTCAGGTCGAGCTTCAATATTGATCTGCTTACCTTGGGTCGTCATGCTTTATGTATCCTCGACGTGATATCAAGATTCTACGGATTGTAGAGAGCACGTATATCAAAATCATGACAACGTAATTTACCACGACGCATAGCCCAATGCTAATAAGACCGAACAGTGGGACCAAAAACCAGAAAAAGGTATCTTGGGAGCCCAAAAGCAAATCGTTTCTTGTAAAGTCTATAACAGATTCGGTGGCATTCGATCGCCAGTCTGATAGTATTTCCTCTGTATTGTCTATCACCGAGTTTGGTGTCGATAGAGACGTCGCAACGAATGTCAGGACGATGAATAATAGTGGTAAGGAGAATCTAAGGCAAAGATCTAACGCCTCTGAGAATGAAACAAAAACACCTAATTATACTGTCAGACCACGTTCAAATAGCTGTACAACAACGATAATGTACTAACCAGTTTTGTCATATATTTGAAATTGTTTTCGGAGAACAAGAGCAACCACAAGAAGCGGCAGGGCCGCAAATACTGTGCGATATCGCATGGCCAATTTTCCCATACTACCCAGGACGTCCACATGTAGTGAAAGCTCCATCGAGGCATCGCAGCTAGGATCAGACCAAAGCTGGAATGAAATTCCACGAACAGCGTTATCTTCCCGTAAGTGCGGAGGCATATACGGTGCGACCCCATGCAAGTTAATATCTGCTTCTTTGACGTTGACAAAATATTTCGATTCATGTGGTTCAGATATATACTGTCGCAGCAAGGGGGTGAAAAGTTCAGCATCTTCGCCGCAAGGTTGTTTCCCGACCCTTAGCTTGTAAGCTAAGAGGCTTGAATGTAGGGCAGGTATTTTCACTTCGGTTAGCATTGGTCGTTCTGCAGGAAGTCGGATATTGAGTCCGGCACCTAGTAGGCGACCTAGCCCGACTCTTGTTTGGATGAGAGCGTCGGAACTGTCTGAGAATTCCGCGACGACCCAACCAGGCGAAAGCTTGTGAGCCTTGTCAACAACAGCCACAAACTGGTGCTCCGCAAGGTCCTCTAAGTCATATTGCAAATATGAGAATGGGGCAACATCGTCAAAGGCGAATCTCGACGCGCGTGTTGATGCAGGAATGTTAATAACGTCCTCAACGGCGCTTTTGCAAGCTAGCCGGGTGGAACCTGAGCTACCCCCTGAGAGATCCATATTGAGGGAGAGAAGAGCAGCCGAATGGCCAGCTCGAAGAGGAAACACGCTACAAAATAACACTTCTAATTTCTCGTTGCCACCAGGAGGATCGATAGGTTGATCGGTCAAAAGCGTGAACTTCTTCCCTGGGGCACCCTGCGGAGGAACTGGCAGGAGATGCGCTTCAGGCGCCTTGCGGTTGCCAAAGCTGCGCAGAACTAGTCGCTGCCCTTGCGAGAGAATAGAATTTGTGTTGTCTTCTAATGTCAAAAGAGTGGTAGGATCTACGGAAAATGTCAGTTTGGGGATATTGAAATATCAATCGATATGAAACTAACCTTTCTGCGGTAATGTTCTTTCGGAAATATCTTCCATCCCTGTGAGATACCATCTTTTGAAGACACTCATTCTTTCAGCTCTTGGCTTTGTTTGGGATGATCGTCTAACGTCCACAAGGTCAAAGAGTGAGTGAACGATTACTTTCCGGAATGAGTCGCACCACGCGATCGAAAGATGGTCCATCCCCGTCCATACATTTGGCATAGTTGACGTAAAGACAGTAAATCCGTGGGTTTCCGGAACAAGGGATGACAGACTTGTGTAGTCCGAAGGAACAATCGAGTCCCCGCCGCCTCCAGCGATAGATATTAGGGTCACATGCCACAGCGGATTGTTGTTGGCCCATTTCTGGGAATATGCTTCACGCCAATAATCGTTGATCTGCTTGTATGTGCGCACAACATCCGCATCAAATGATACGGGAGGTCGGGCGTGGGGTGTTGACATGGTAATAATCGTGTTCACTGAATTAGCCTGGTAGTTCGACATTGTAAGCACCGTTCGAGCAACGATTCCACCCATCGAATGGCCAATAAGGATCACAGAGCTAGGGTCTGGAAGATTCGGATCCCTTCCGGGGCGTTTGGGGTCATGATAAAGGGAGAGTATATAGGCTAGGGCTTCGTTCACATATTCGGCCTGGTCAAGTAACGTCTGCCCGTGGAATGCGGCCATATCCTCGTTGAAATCAGTCATGAAAAAATCAAGGCTTCGCGTCCCTAGGTTATATTTCTCCTGGTCATGTTTTATCACATCTCGAAAGTATATGGATGCCTCCGAAGCTAGAGACCGTCCTTGTCTATAGCTACCAGCATTTCCAGGAAGGAATAGAACCGGAACACCCCTAAGCTACGCTAAATATTAGCATTGACTCATTCCCAAAATCTTCCATTATACGAAAGCAGAATTAATAGCGCCATACCCCAATGTCCTGTTCGCTATATTCATCCACCCCGCGCTCCCGATAAAGGTATAGGCCGTATTTGCTTGCAAAGCGGGTATGTTCGGTGTCGAATCCGACAAGTTTTATATACGTAGGCATCATTCGAGGAGTCTTGCAACCTTGCGGGTCGATCTGGCGGGTCATGTAGGAGTGTATAATTCCGAAAAAGGCGAGCGCGCTCACAAGCGTAAGTGATAACGTCAAGATCGAACATGACCACGGGCTTCGCATCCGCGATCGACGAAGCCTTTGCCCCTCCATCGAGTTATCTGCGGTAGGCGAAAAGGTCTGCAATTCAAATGGCATGATCGGTTTTCGTCCGGTCGTCAAATTCGCGAGGGTCGTTTGCGCCGTTCCTCCCGGGAGCCCAGGGGGTTCAGGAGTAGCGAACCTCGATGAATTGGAGTCCTCTTCGTTGTCTAAGTCTGTCGCTTTCTCTTGGTTTATGTGTGGGCCAAAGGAATGACGTGTATCATCAATAGAAGGCCCATTTCTCCTTGCGAACGTAGCATCAGTAGCCTTATGCGGGTGATGGGACTTATGCGAGCCGGAGAGGCGCCTCTGCATTTGAAGGACGCGCACTCATCCGCGACTCGACTAGAAGAGAGCAGAAGCTCGCGGAGTTGGCGGAATAAAAGCCAGATTCGGGGAGAAAGAGAGATGAAAGGAAGGAAAAGGGTTCACGGAGCGGAAAAGGGAACGGGGAGAGGAGGGAGGAGGTTGAGATAAGGAGCTCGAGGGCGGAAAAAACAAGCATTTTTTTGGCTGAGACAGAATAACCCCCGTGCACGGACCAACGCGGGTAGCTGCAGCAAACACCGAGAGCCCCTTTAATATTATTTGAAATACAACGATCATAAATAATGAAGAAGAATATGAGAGATCAGATATTAAGACGGAAGTTTATCTAGATCTGTACTCTATCTGGTCAGAGTCTTGCGGCTACAATCAGGTGTCAGATACCGCATACTGAGTGCTCTCAATTCAGCTAAACTCCATAATGTCAATCCGGGGAAGAACTATAAATAGCAGCCCCGTTGATGAGATTAAGCAAAGCTTCAATAATATATTCAGATTTCAATCGTACACAATACTATTATTTATTATACATGGGGTATCACATTCGTAACACAGTAGGCACAGAAAACAACCACCAAAGCAAAGATATAATGTTGTAGGCCTAATTGAGCGGACCAACTTTCACCTCTTCTCGCCTCTTCTGCTCCTCCAGCCTGGATTTCTTGACTTTCTCCCGCATCGCACGCTGTTTAATTGCCATGATGTTCTTAAATTGCCCTTTGGCTCCATGTTTGAGTTTAGTAATCATATCCGCCGCCTCGCCTTTGGAGATTTGTCCAAACTCAATTTGATTGTCGAAGGGAAGATGGTTGTTGAGAAACGCAACCTGTCCTGGGCTGGCATTCTTTTTTCTCCACGGCTGCCACGACGCTACGAAGACCGGTAGGAAGATGCGGCTGGCCAAAGTATCAGCGGCATGCACCGCTTGTGCCAATTCAACCGATGAAGTAATCTCCCGTGGCCGACTGAAGGGACTTGCTGATTTTTTTTCGGGCTTTAAGGCTTTGAGGTGAAAAACTGAAAACAGCCCTGTTCCGTCCCCGATAATGGTAATCCTCCCGGAAGGCGCATTCAATACGTATCGATCAGGATTCACGGACACCCATGCATTTTTGCTCAAAGAGCGAATGTGTTGTTCCCCCGAAGTATCCTGAAGCAGATCATGTACTGATTCATAATCGGTAAAATCGACAGTCACTTTATCCGCCGAGGGTCCCGAGGATTTTGACCTAGGCCTCATACCATCACTCTCACCGTTTTTACACTTTTCTATGTCTTCCAGCTTGGTCTCGTCGAGGCCCTCGTCTGGGTGAAGACCAAATAATGTAGGCGTGGTCGTAACGCCAGTATTAAGAGCCGCAACCATATCGATAATATGACAGTTTTCTTTTCCTGGGTATAATCTCAATCCTCTCCCAATCATCTGGATTAGAAGATTTTTGGATCTTGTCGGCCGCGCAAGGAGTACACAATCAATGTTAGGGATATCTGTGCCCTCTGTAAAAAGCCCGCAGTTCACCAAAACCGGATAATCCTGGTTCCGAAACGCATCCAGTTCCTCAGTCCGGAGATCCTTTGGGGTTTGGCTGGTTACGTATCTCGCGTCAATGCCAAATCTCCGAAACGTGTCCGTGAGGCATCTGACGTGGTCAATATCAACCCCAAAAACAAGAGTAGATTTTCTCTCCTGAGCCCTGGAGAGCCAAGCTCTAACGGTGATTTCATTTATGGCGTCAGTGTTAACGGCAGCTGACAGTTGCCCCGTCTGGAAATCCCCATTGGGCGCATCACGAACTTTTGACAGGTCCGCCTTGGAATTCACAGTTGTGAAGACAGCATCAGCAAGCCACTTTTCTCCAATCATATCGATATAATCTTTATGGTAGACAATATGATCAATCGCAGCCCCTAATCTGAGCCCATCAAACCGTGAGAAGGTTGCTGAGACACCGACAAGGGCGGGGGAGTATTCCGTAGCTTCATTTAGTCCAAAATACCCAAGAGCTTCTGTATACGATGGAGCCACAATATGGTGAGCTTCGTCCACCAATACAAGTTTGAATCTATCAGGATCGAACTTTTCAATTCGTCCCTTTGAAAGAAGGCTTCGAATAGAGGCTATGGTAATTTCGGCTGTCCCTGTGGCATGACTATTGCCCATTTCGATTTCAATAGTTTTGCCAGGGTATGCAAGCATGCAATGTTTTGCAGCCTGCTCAACCAGTTCTTTTCGGTGAACCAGAATAAGACTTTGCGTCGCGATTTCACCGCGTGGTGGGATGCGATCAATCAGCTGCGTAAAGATGACCTATGTATAGCTCAGGTTAGCGATGGCCGCAACTAAAAATATGACGTGATGCTCACCGTCTTCCCGCTACCGGTTGCCAATGACACGCCCAGTCTCTTGTGGCCCTTATTTAGATATGACAGGACAGATTGAATACATTCTTCCTGGTAACTGCGGAGGCGAAATTCAGAAGAAGGGAGTACAGATCCTGGTGTATGGGTAGGGTTGGGAGTTGCGGCCGCTGAAGAGAGGTACCGACGGGGAAAAAGCTGATTCCCGTAAAAAGCCGCGCACCTGAGATCGCGTACGCATCTCGTCAACCAGCGCATCTTCCATGGCTGTGTATATCAAGTACGCGCAAAAGATTTGTCTATTGAGGTTGAAAATGATATCGAAGTCGGAGCTGGGACAAATTAGCACTGCAAACACCGCAAACAATGCAAACATCAAATACAAACATCTTCACATAAATAATTCCGATGCAACAGCTCCGCAAAAAAATACAATTCACAGATCAGACAGTTACACTTTCTCATGACTTTGTATTTTCGCATTGTATTATCTGGTTAGGAGTTAAGGTGTCATGTTGTCTCTACCGGAATTTTCTCGCAGGAGCTCAGAGCATGAAAACCAGCGCTGGGGCTTGCCATCGGTAACTATTCTCAACCATGAGCAGCTCAGCAAGTGCATACGACCCGGACGAAGAAGAAGAGCCCTCCGATAACAACCCAATTGCGCGCGGGAACTTTACTACCTCATCTCCTCCCTTACAGAATTTGAGACTTGCGTCGAGCCCAGAAATAGGCAGTCCTTCCAGGCTCCCCTCCCGCGGCCGGTCGCCAACCAAACGGTTACAGTCACGCGCAAACGGTTTGCAAGCTAATAGCAAGCTCCCAACGGGAAATTATCTCAAGCTCTTTAATGAGTTTGTAAATGAAAGAGCGAAAGAGAGTAAAGATGCGAATAGATACGTCTTCGCCCCTTCGCAGATTGGGGTTGTCACATGGAGCTCCAAGGAGAAAGAGACATTATTCAGCGCTTTGGAGAGGAAGGGCAAAACCGAAATTCGAGAAATTGCATCAATTCTGGGATCAAAATCAGAGATGGAAATACGGGCGTACCTTGCCGTTCTACACCATGGGTTGGAAAATCAACAGCTTAACGAACGTTATAGCAAGCTTCTAATCCTCTCGGACATACCCGCAGCCACCGAGATCAGCGAAGAATGTTGCCAGGCCTTGGAAAGCAATGCGCTCGCGTTATCCCAGCAGGAGAACCAGGCGGAGGATGCGGCGGGGCGGCGGAAACACGGGGACATGTGGCTTGTCGATCGCCATGTTGCAGCGCTGGTTGAGGATCGATTGGATGATGAGCGGGCAGACTCAGGTGAAGAAGATGTTGGTGAAGACAACTTATATCCGCCGTCAAGCATACTCGCCACATCACAGTTACTCAATACGAGGAACTGGATCCTACTTTCGGAGCGCATATTCATGAACGCAGGCAAAGCGCGAATTGAGGATAACTGGTACAACCTCAGAATTGACGGCGAAACCCCGTCACTGACGTGCGAAGCATTTGCCGACTTCTACACCTTAGCAGTCAGCATCACGCGGCGCCTGGTCCAGTCCTCCATCTTCTTTGCAATGTCGCGTCTTCGCGCACTGGAACGTGGCGGCTACCAGCGTGCAAAGGCGATACGAAAAGAGGACGTGGGGGCAGCACTGGACACGCTGAGAATGTGCCACAACCCTCGACAGTTCTGGACTAGTGCGGCGCGACGCCATAATTTGGACGTCGAGGATAGACGGCATCGCAAGGGATTCAAACCCATTCCTCTTACCTACGACGAAGTTGAGGAAGAGCTATCCCTAGAAGGGCCTATATCAAGGTCTTCCCGTGCCAGCAGCGTCGCTCAGTCAGTGGCTGTATCCGAAGATCAATCCCAGCCAGACTCCGATGCGTATTCCGATAATGATTCTTTGGCATCTATAACATCTGCCCATGAATCAGCAAGCAACGTCACATCTGACGGCAGCGGCGGCGACGATGAAGAGCCCCTCTCTGACCCCGAAGACATCCACGCCGCATTTATTGACCGGAAAGCTAGCCGCATCGAAGAGCTCCAGCTCTGGAGACGGCTCAGCCTATCCCCACCCCCGTCTCTCATACCCAAACACGAAGATTCTGATGTGGAGATGGAGGGAAGTGATACTAAAGCCGCTGCGTCCAGCAGGCCATCCGGAACTCGGAAAACAAAACGGGGCCTGATTGACTGGCGGGATCGTGTTTTGTACCGGAGTGAGTGGGAAGACCTTGGTGCAGACGCAGCTGTTGTTGAGGAGGAAATTGTCGGGAATCGGAGTAAGAGGAGAAGGGTTGGATAGTGGGTACATACTCTGACGATGTTTGTTTCTATTTACTTCCTTTATATTAGACGGTTTAGGTTGTTTTGTACCCTATTGATAGCGCGTGCCAAGTGTATACTGTACTGTGCTCGTTAGCTGAAGCATTGACGGGCATATAATCATTTGAATATTACAACCCTATCGAAACTGAGACCCCCTCCCTATAGACGCAATCAAGGTATACTCAGCGACAACCTGCCATCCCATACGTAGATTTATCAGTAATCTTAATGAACTTAATGAAACTACGAGTATACGATCCAACATCCAGTCAGTCTAAGAGAAATACAAATTAAGCTGCATTTATTTCTTCTTTCTAAGAGCTACTACCAATACAGGAGTGAAGGCTATTTTTGATGTTGACAATGAGGGTGGAAATGGTGCGCATAGGAGAAACACAGAAAGCAAAAGGTCCTACCTACCCTACCAATCAAGCAAGGAGAAAACAAAAAAGGGGCGAAAAGCGGAAAAAAGGGGAGAAGCAAACAGCATTTGTATTCCAGAAACAAAAATTGCACAACACATATGGGCCATGAAAGAAAACGCATCATCAAGCCTGTAATAGCTGACAATGGCCTCTGATGAATAACGGGCTTTTTCAGCGGAGCTAAGGGCTAGACGCTGCAATGTATCTTTTCGCGAAAAGCAGGTAGTTTGTCCTCGAGATAAGGTGAGAGATACGATAGAAAACAAGCAAACAAACTCCGCCAGCTGTAGGATCCCGCAAATTCGAAAGTAAAATGAGAAATGAAACAGCATAACATGATGAACCTATCCAGATAACATTGCGCCGTTAAAAAGTGTGGAAAGGAAAGATTAGCACTAGGATATAACCTAGGCGTAGTAGAAGAACCCTAGTTTAATCAGGCCGAAACCAACGATATCCTCACGCACCAATCATCCTTCGTTGAACAAACTCCATCTCTAATACTCGGGCACTCAAAACCCTATCTATCACTGAACTTTCATATCTCAAAAGTCTTGTAATCTCCGCCTTGCGCGCTTGGGGGTTGAGCGCCAGCTGCTTGACCAGCCGGTGGTTGCTGGAACCCATACCGTTCCCCGATGCCAACTGTCTCCGCATCAAGCGCCATTGCAGCACCCTGCTCCGGTCCGTGCAAACTCGCGTTCTTAAGAAGGTCCTGGACTTCCTTAATCTTCTTCTTGAGCGCAATGCGATCAAGGACAAGCTGTTGCCGACCTTGCTCCAAGTCTCTCCGCTCAGCTTCAACGATCTTCTCTAATTCAGTGAATTGAGCCAGTTTAATGTCAAACTTCTGCAGGGTTATGTTGACAGCTGCAGCAACCAAACGTGTCATCTCTCGTTCCTCGTTAGAAGCGAAAGCCGCCGCGCGAGCAGCAGCAGTGGCCAAACCGATGGTTGCTATGGAAGGGCGCGAAGACTGCTTGTCGCCTCCTGTGCTTCGTACGACTGCTGACGACTCGGGTTCGTTTGCAATATCAATCTCCATCGAATCTTCAGGCTTAACAGCCTCTCCTTCCTTGGTCTTGTCCTTCTCCTTGTCTTTATCTTTCTCCTGGTTCTCCGTAGAGGCAGCTCCTGAGCCTTTATCAAGCTGCTTCTGCAGTTCGCGACGTATTTCCTCAACGGACCGGCCTGCGGCTGCAGCTGTAACCGCCGGTTCGGCCATCTCCGCCAGGTAAGACACAACAGAGAGAACGGGGTTGTCTAGTTGGCTAATGGGTTCTCTTCCGCTCATGGCACGGATCAAAGAACTATCCTGCGTGTCCTCCAGGTATTTGTCTTCAATTTCTAGCTGAAGGAATTTCATAACGCACTCCTCAGGGGTGCGAGTTCCAACATGGCGGGCAATCTGGCGCCAGTTGTCATCAAAGTTCTCCAAGCCTTCTAAAAGCAGAAGAAGCTCAGAATTGCTCCATGGAGCATCCCGATCAGGGATGGTAGTGTACGGGGTATCCTCCAGCTTGACAAAGTCGGAAGCATGATGAGATGACGGCAATCTGCCTTGTAGGAAGCAATTCGGACACAAATCGTATTTGGAATCTGGCGCGTTGGCATTAGTCGTGACTGGGGCAGATTTCGCGTAATGGAATCTTAGTCTCGTGCAGTCAATGCCACAAGAATAGCAATGGAAAATCTTTCTTGGTTCCTTTGCGGCGGCCTCCATTGTCTTGATTGAAGAATCACCGCTGCCTCCGTTCGTGGTTGCAGCTTCGCCGTTAGTCTGCTTCTCTTTATCTTCGGCCGGTGTAACGCCTTTGCCCTTGTCGTCATAGATGTTGCGGCGGATCTCCAGATTGAGATCTCCCTTGGGGATGGGGGTAGCGGACGCGGCCCGATCAGTGGACGGATGGGGTTTACCGGGAGCAACGATGGCGTTAGGGCCTGGCTGGAATGGCTGCAAGCCTCGGGGGGTGTCTGCAGTAACTCTGAAGTGGCCTGTCATGGGAGGTCCAATATTGGACGGCCGTGTCTGGGGGTCCACCTAAATTGGAGTTAGATAAAAGTGCACGTAAGTCTGTTCGGTTATCACATACCTGGTAATTAATCAATCCCCAGTGCTCCAAGAACGAGTGTACGCGCATAATTGCGCACACATCACCAGCCAAGTTCCGTCGACAGGCAGTAACCGTAAGATATTCGACAGGATTCAAGCGATAGGTGTTGATCATGAAGTCGCGGTAATCCTTGTATATAGCAGGAGTTTTGCTGCGGTTTCGACTATTGAAGAATTCAGGGAGCGCCTTTTTCTCAACATTGTGAATCGTATTCATATCAAACCAGCTCGTGTAGCTTGGGAGGATGATAGCGTGTGTTTGAGCTACTAGGTGCGAGCGGGCGGAAGCTTCCAAAGAAGCTTTGGTCTGAGCGGGTTGGCCATCAACGGTTTCCTCTGCTGGTTGCTGGGCTGCGGAATTTTCGCCAGCTTCGTCTGCCACACCGTTTTCCTTATTCGCATCTGTTTCTGTTCCCCCCATTTTCTCGTCTTCTGGTTCTGCTCCTTCGTTTTGCGGCTTGGGAGACACAGGCGCATCTAATGGATTGTCTGAAATCGCCGCGTCTTGGTTTGCTTTACCAGGCGAAATAGGTTGAGATTGAGAAGCTATAAGGACACAACACAATATAAGTACCTGCGTAAAGCAGTGTCTAGGGAAACAGGGCCTTCGAAGGATGCCAATGATTATGGGCGAAACAATAGCTTACCTGGGACGTGACTGGAAGAAGGTGCCTCAGTTGCCGGCTGGCCATCTTGGGGAGCGGCGACTGTCTGGCCATCGGTAACCATGTCACCCGAAGTTGCATTTGAATCCTCCATTGTGGATGTGGCACAAAGAAATACAGAAAGGTTACAGGCTTGGTCGGTCCAGGCTATCGCCTGCGCAGGAAAGGGGATGCTCTGTCAAAGGTTCAATGGCCCCAAGGTCGCGGTCAGGTTCCTAAAAACGAAATACAGCAACTGAAAAGCTCAGATAATCGCAAATATGGGAAGCTGGTGTCAATGCCAAAGTGGATTAGATGGAGTGTCGACAGTGACTGCGAAACACGATCGGTCTATCTCGTTCTGTCTATCTCAGAGTCGCCAAAATCTCGCGCTTCACTGAGGCTCTGGCCACTAGCCAGATACGGACTAGCGGTGATGTCTCGACTACGGAATGGCAAAATTGCCAATGGTCGCGGTTAGCGGATTAACCACGCTCCGGTCTTTCGGAAGTGTAGCTTAGTCATCGACCTTGGCATCTTAATGCCTGAGGCTGCACTGCACATTATACGGGTTAACGCGACTCAACGCGTTATCGCGTTTCTCATGATGATCAATAACCGTCATGCCATTTCTACCATTGCACTATATACTTCTGGTCAACAACACGCACTCTTAGATTATTGTGCAATGGACTATTTGATATGAGCAGTTTTGTCTTGCGCTAATTGGCTTCAATTGAACTTCATTCTACTGTTTCCGTAGTGGGATCCCACACAGGTACGCGAACCGCTATCTACATCAATTAGACTGATTCAGGGAATTCTTCTGGGATTGAGCGTCACGAAGGAATAACTGCAACTGACAGAAAAGATTTAGACTTTTTCTTTTTACGTTTTCGTAATATGCGCGAAGTAGTCCCCGCCAATCTGTCGTCCGATACACTCATTCCCTCTTCGTCACCATTTATATCTTCGAAAGATGTAGCCATGTCCTCCCCTAGACGCAATACGCCGTTCGACCCTAAAGCGGGGGCGCATTTGGACCATGGCAAAAGAAAATTGGACGACACCCCTACACTTCTGTCACCCAAGCGCTCTAAGAGAATCGGGCCGTTCCTTGATGAGGATGACGATGAACATGATTTATATCCGTTTGGTGATCCCAGTCAGAACAACGGAGTCAAAGATAAGGACTACAACCCTGTTTCAGTGCATACGACAACGGATAAAGATAGACAATATCTGGATGCGCCGTCCAAATACAGTAGTACCGAAGGCAGTGGAAGTACTTCCAGGTCCTCATTTCGAGTACCAGTGGGAGACAATTTGCAGGAAAGGACGCAAATAAACTTCTCCATTCGGACATGCTCTGGCAAATTCGTGAACCTCCGAAACAGAAAGAGGACTGCGGCTATATCTTATGAGCAAACGATCGCAGAACGTTCAACAACAGCTCCAGGAAGAGCAAAGAAAGCCTATTATGGCATCGACATTCACAAATTACAAGACGATATTACTTTCGAAGATGCGCAACAAACAAGCCTGCGTCCAAGGCTACCTCAACCCTCTATCGAGGTGCCAAGCGTGCCTCAAGCGAGCAAAGGATCAAGTCTAATGTGGACAGAAAAATACCGTGCCCGGAGATTCAAGGACCTCATTGGTGATGAGCGGACACATCGCTCTGTTTTACGCTGGCTTAAAGGGTGGGACCCAATCGTGTTCCCTGGCCTAGCAAAGCCAAAACCTAAAAACTTCCTGGGAAACGACTTCGAAGAACGCGCTCACCGGAAAGTCTTACTCCTTACAGGGCCTCCTGGGTTGGGTAAAACCACTCTCGCCCATGTGTGTGCAAAGCAGGCAGGTTATGAAGTGTTGGAAATCAATGCAAGTGACGAAAGAAGTCGGGATGTAGTGAAGGGCAGAATTCGAGATGCAGTTGGTACAGAGAACGTGAAAGGCGTTACCGTTGAAGCTGGTGGCCAGAAAATTCGAAAACCTGGCAAGCCTGTTTGTGTCGTTGTCGATGAGGTCGATGGAGTTGTTAGTGGCTCAAGTGGTGGTGAGGGAGGATTTATGAAGGCATTAATTGACCTCGTTATGTCGGACCAACGGAATTCACACAACTCAGAAGCCAGCACTAACCAAAAGAGGTCTAAGAAAGGAGACAAATTCCGTCTCCTTAGACCTTTGATCCTCATATGCAACGACGTCTATCACCCCAGTCTTCGCCCGTTACGGACGTCTTTCATAGCTGAAATTATACATGTTCGACAACCATCTCTGGACAAAGTGGTTTTACGGATGAAGGCTGTGTTTGAGAGAGAGGGCATCCCCTGCGATGGTGATGGAGTAAGGCGCCTTTGCGAAGCTTCTTGGGGATTGAGCAGTAGCAGAGACCGCCGTACGAACAACCGTGGTGTAGGTGAAGGCGATATTCGAGTGGTCTTAGTAGCTGGTGAATGGATAGCACGCAAACTCCGCGCCACCAGCCTGACGTCAAATCTCAGACTTACGAGGAAGTGGGTTGAGCAGCACATCCTAAACGATTCTACAAGAGATGGGGGGTCATCGCGAGGTCTAGGGCGCGGCGGGACGAAAGATATCGTTGAGCGTGTTTTCACTGACGGGGCAGGCTTTCCAAACGCGCCTGTGTCTACACAAACCTTCAAAGACCCTTTCACTGGTAGCGACGCGAAACTCCCCGTTGGGGTGTCTGATCTTCGTAAGCGTCATGCAATTGGTCGTTTGAGAGAAATGGTTGACGCCGCTGGCGAGTATGACCGTTGCATCACAGAGTGCTTTGCTGCGTATCCAACCCACACATATCAAGACGACACCATTCTCTCCAAGCCAAACGCAGCCTACGAGTGGCTTCATTTCCACGACATGATATCATCCAAGGTCTACACAAACCAAGATTGGGAACTCAATCCGTATCTGAGCCAGCCAGTCCTAGCTTTTCATCACCTCTTCGCGTCTTCGAATCGACAAAATTGGGTTAGTGAGAAAGCCTGCATGGACAAGGAAGAGGATGAAGAGGAGCACCCGTTTTCGGGACCCAAAGCGGATTTCGCAGCGTTTGAGGCACAAAAGCAAAATCGTGCCATTTTAACGGAATTCCAGTCAACTTTCTCGCCGCCTCTCCTTCGCACATTCCGTTCAACTGAATCAATTATCATAGAGCTCATCCCGAATCTCACCAAGATGCTGGCTCCAGAGATCAAACCGGTGGTTGTTGGGGGTAGCGGGGGCCAAAAAGGCATTGCTAGCGTACGAAAGGATAGTGAGCGTGCTCTCGTAAAATCGGCGGTTAGAGTGATGAGCGGTATGGGAGTAAAGTTTGAGAATACAAGGGTTGAGAGCGATTCCGGTGTCCATAATGGTTGGATATATAGGATGGAACCGTAAGTCCCGTTCATAGCACTTGCATCTCATTTTTAGTATTTTCGATTAGCGCTGTTGAGAATCTCACGGCTAACTATTCGCCTACAGACCCCTTGACACATTAACCACATTTTTCAAGCTAAAAGGCAGCGGATCATCAGCACCTGTCCGATACGCCGTCCGCCAAGTCCTGCAGCAAGAATACGAAAAGGAGATCATCCGCGAACGCTCTGAAGCAGGACAAGCAAGATTAAACGGGCCCAAACACGACAGCCACTCGCGCGATGGCGTCGATAGCTCAAAGGAAAACGACGACACAGATGGCCTAAACCCGTCCAAACTTGCTTCAAAATTAAATGGACCAAAACGCGATTTCTTTGGTCGGGTTATTGTAAATGAAACACGCCCTAGTTCTCGTGGTAATGCCAGCGATGCTGCGTCTAATGCTAGAGCTACAAAGAAACCGGCCAAGGAGAAGAAAGCGTGGGTTAGTTTTCATGAGGGGTATTCGAATGCGGTTCGTAAACGGATAACGATGAACGAATTATTATCGGGTTTATGATGAGGGTGACTTGGTTCTTGTCAGGGGCTTGCATCGTCCACACTATATACCACCTAGCATCGCGCATAAGCAACATTATGTATTTTGACTGGTTTAGTTATGTTTTAACAGCGTGTTATAGCGTTTTCGTCTTTTTGAATTACTTCTTTCCATGCTAGATTTCTGTCTCCCGCGAACGGGTGCTAAGAACACTTGCTGAGCCTCATCAGGCTTGGCTCGTCAAATACGTCAACTTACATTAATCACCGATTTTTAGTCCGCTATATCCCGGCGCAGGGCACTCGCCCTTAGCTACGATAAGTTAGCTTGATGATCAACGAATCCAAGTGGCGGCCCCACCAATGATACGCTACGGAATACGCTGCGTAGCACTCCATGACATATTAAAGCCACAAGCGACTCAATTCGACCCTTGCAACTCAACTTCGCTGCTTAACTGCATGTGATTCAGTTGGAGCATTATTAAAGAGGGGAAACGCCATGTTACTACCCTGACCGGTTCGGTCTTTTTCATAACAGGAATCAGAGCCAGGTGATATGGGAATTTGGTAGTAGTGGGGTTATTAATATTGCTTTTTGATATCCACCCCCAGGCTGACACCGGCTCTGCTTATAAAGCAAACAACACGGCATATCTCAAGATGCTGAACAATGCTGATTATAAATTGTTCAATCCCCGGTATTGCACCCGATCTAAATCGGCCATAGCGAGCACAGCGAGCAGCTATTCGTCAAAGGGAGACCCCCCCCGCTAAGCGCCGTGGGGCTTAAGCCTTGTGCCTTGTGCCCTACAAAGCTTATTATGGATACTGCTAGATCGCCGACTGCTTATCAATATCTCGCGTCTATGGGTATGTTGTAAGGCCGTCTGGTGACCGCAACAGCAAGTTTGGGCTGCTCGGTAGGCCATGGAATATAAAAAGCGCGCAATGCTCCCCTGAATGTGGTCAGTCATCTAAAATAACCATACACGAAGCGCATCTCCTTATTACTCAAAACCCTTACCCTATACCGATCTATATCCTTGGCTTGGATTGCACAACAATTTTCCTATACATACTCTGTTCAAAATTGAACGTTTCTCTCTCCAAACAATCAGAACAACCCGACAATGTCCTCCCAACTTCTTAACATGGCCAATCCCGTCCGTCGCGTAATCACTGCAACCGACCCGAAAGGAAAAGGTTACTTCGCCTCCGACGAAACGCTTACTCCCTACGATCCCACCACCGCCCCGCACTTCACGGTTCCAGGCCCAGACGCAGGCTTCGGTGTCGTTCAGATCCATCGCTCCCGCAGCTTACCTGCGGACAACCAACGGCCCCTTCCGGATCCGCACAGGACCCTCGTCCCCCTTGCCGACACCAAGGGGCCATCATGTCGAATTCTCGACCTCCCCCCTGCGGAATCCGGATGGTTTCATCGCACACTGAGTTTAGATTATGCTGTTATTCTTAGTGGGACTGTTGGGTTCATTACGGATGGAGGGGAGGAAAAAGTGTTGAAGGAGCATGATGTTATTGTGTGTAGGGGAGTAAATCATGAGTGGGTTAATAGAGGAGAAGGTGTTGCGAGAATTTTTGTGGTGGTTGTGCCGAGTTTAGGGATGGTCACGGAGGATGGCAAGCGCTTGGAAAAGACGAAGGCGGGGGATGTTTATGATCCTAAAGAGGAGGATGACTGAGGATGTTTTTTCTGAAGACTTGAAGAGCTGTAGAACGTGGGGTTTTTGGTCCGATGCAAAATATAGTCTTCCATTTGTACATCCATTCTGGATACAGTAGCTAATTATTAATATAAAATTGGAATTAATGCCAACAAATCCTGAATTACATAACCTTCCCAGGACTGTTATCGCGTTAACCTAAACAGGGTATGGTGCTTACCCAAAATAAGGTCTCTTGGCAAACCTTAAGAGCTTAATCCGACGACCTCGGGACAAGAACAATCCCCTGTCCACATGAAAGCTACCCTGCATCCTCCATCTGATGAACAACAAGCCAAGCGCCTTGTGACTTTGAAAGTGAGCTCACCGGCTAAATGACTAGCTGCTTGGGGAAGCTCAGCGAGGTAGTACAGCTGTGTTGCCGATGCTTCTAGGCTGCCGACGTCATCTGCAGCACATCCTGCATTGCCTTTTTTAGTTTTCTATATAAGTACAGCTACCATAATCCCTGAACCCCATTCTTCAACTGAAATTTTGGGAGGTTCTCTTTCTTGATGATTATGATTCCCAATTGATGTTACTATATATCCCATTATGTCCGAACCTTCCAGCAAACCTCCCGAGGGGACCCCTCAGAGTGGCGCAAACCCATTTACAGATACGCCAGCACCATGGATGAATATGAAATCCCAAGTGTTTTCCACGGTCGCTCGCGCGAAGGGAATTCCTGAAGGATCTTACGCAGAACTGGAGGCTCAGTCACCATTTGCTGACCAGGATGCAAGTGGTCAGTACAGGGGGTTAGTATGCTCGGTTATGATAGTGAGATATTTCGAGACTCCTGTCGGTAAGATAGCGAATGCCCTTTTGGTTGGCTGCATGCTTCGAGAATATGTGGCTCATTCTCTGTGCTCGATAGACCCGTATGATGAGATTCTATTTGTTCCGGGCCATTTTGATGTTCCGGATAAGGGGATTAAGCGGCCACGGGTAACAAGGATTTATGTATCCAGCAAGGAGAGTGTTTACAATGGTACGTTTGCGGGAAGGCCCGTATTACCCCCGGCATTCAACTAATTGTTGTTTTTCAGGGCGCAAGAATTGGAATATTCCCAAACATGTGCGTATTCCCAATTATTTTAGGTACCATGGTAGAACAGCTATAAATAAACTAATAACCAAAAACAGTTGGCAAACTTCAAATTCATCCCATCAGACAAGTCGTCTGCAATTCCCTACGCCGGAGTTGAAATCTCTTTGCCCTCTACACCAGATCAGCCATTCGTCACCCTCGACTTCTCTCCCGTGACAATATTGTCCAAACCTAGCTTCCCATTCTCCACATCTTATGTTCCCATCGATATGGGACTATGGGCACCAGCACTTCCAGAAAGCAAGGATTGGAAAGAGAACGGCTTGGTGGGGACGCAAGAATGGCGTCAGGCACGGGCTGACATTTCGGGGTGGGCTAGGGTAATCCGTGTCAAGGGAAAACTTGGAGATGGTCAAGCTTTTCCCGATTTGAAACTAGGAGGGCTTTGGGTGTATATTAATGATGCGAGAGTGAGCTTTGTGACGGTTGAAGCTTGAACGTATGGTTACTAACGACGTATATTCGGTTTGGAATACCTTGTCTATCAATCGCGGAATTTTCGCTGACAGGGCAACTAGGTTCACTTGCAAGACGATTTCTTTTACTTTCGGTCATGTATTCTTGTCAGATTAGCTTTTATACCCTTTGTGGAAATCGGAGCGCTTCTTTAATTTACTATCCTTGTCTTTGCAAGACCAATGATGAATCTCAGCGTGATACCGTCGAGCCAGCTTCTTCTTCAGCAACGTAGTTGAAATATTTAGGGAGCCTTGTCAATTGACATCAGTCAGTAACTTTGGGGATATGAAAGATCTAGTTGCCCAGGCTTTTAAGGTATCAATGCTCGCTCAGACTACCGAAAAGTGGGAAAGGCAAGGAGCGTTTGACGAGGTTTGCTAATGGACACAAGTCTGGGATTCTGTGCCAGCAGACACCTATCTCGCTCGGGTGATCGACGTCCAGCGGTGCGTGTATCTTACTCTGGCCTGGGTGCTAGCACGAGTGAGACCTTTAACTCAATCCTTCAGGTTAGCCATAATAAAGCAACTAGTGAGCCCCTAACACAAGCCCGAGGGCCGAGACTTTTAGCGCCAATACATGTGTGTGGGGTTGACCCTACTAAACTCAGATAACTCTTATTTGGATCGCAGTTCCACGAAGAAACATTCTTTGAAACAAATCAATATGAAACTGTCTTACTTCCAACCACGGGGAATCAGCGGGCACAGGGCTTGTTATGAAGGATGACTTCTTCACATCCGTACGTTACCCGATGATCCATTTTCAAGCATGCTACTCGTATTGAATATTGTCCGACGTCTTACCATGCTACTAACCTTCCATCTAAACGTCTAGATTTCTAAAGGGAAATTTCGCGCCTGTTTCGCGCATACGCTCATTAGAGCCTTGCTCTTTTGAAGGACATATTCCCGATGAGTTCATCGGTGGACAATATATTCGCAACGGAAGCAACCCCATCGGACAACTCAGTGGAAAAGCATACCACTGGTTTGATGGTGACGGGATGCTCACTGGCGTCTATTTTAGACGCACCACGGAGAAACCAGGGGTACAGCCTGGGTTTGCGAATCAATATGTGCAGACGGACGTATATCTAGCCTCAAAAAGATACTCGGAAAAGAGGCTTCCTCTTATCCCCAGCATTTCTACGATGCTGGATCCGGACACGTCGCTATTTAAACTCACGTACCAAATCTGTCGTACAATCACAGCTGTCGCTGGATCATTTATCAGAACTTCTCAAAAAGCCATCAGACGGATCAGTGTCGCAAACACAAATATTCTGTACCATGACGGTCGGGTCCTAGCCCTGTGTGAGAGTGGACCGCCAATGCAGGTGCTGCTACCAAGTCTAGAGACGGTTGGTTGGTTTAACGGGGTGGAGACGGAAGATGATGGAGACAGTTCCAAGGTCGAGAATGGGTTTGGGGGTTCGGGCTTGCTTAGATTCCTTAAGGAGTGGACGACAGCTCATGTAACTTTCCCGTCATTAGAATGTTTACTGGTCAAAATTGGAATTCTAACGTTAAACAGCCCCTCGTTGATCCTAGAACGTCTGAGCTCATTCTCTTTCATTCAACATTCCTGCCCCCTTATGTTCGCTACTCGGTACTCCCTAGCGTACACCAATCAGGCCGAGCAGATCCCGGTAGTCAGCGGCTTCTAGGCGTTACGGTTCCTGGTATCAAGTCCTCGAAGATGATGCATGATTTTGGTGTATCTCCAGGGCACACCGTGGTTATTGATCACCCTCTTTTCTTCAACCCACTCAACTCCATAAAGGGTCAACCGGTCCTTCAGTATAACGCACAGGAAAAATCGCGGTTTGGGGTATTCCCACGTCACTCCCCGTCTAGCATACGGTGGTTCGAATCTAGTCCTTGCTGCATTTTCCACACTGTCAACACTTGGGATGATTCCAAAACGAAGATAAACGAGGGTATCACCAGCGTCGTAGCGGTGAACATGCTTGTCTGCCACATGGTCAGTGCTTCGATTGTATACGTAGCCGGGAATATCAATGCGCCAAAGCCGAAAAGGCGCCAGGCAGTCGTACCAGAAGAACATTGCCGGTTATACTATTACCAGTTCGACTTGAGCCAACCATCAAATAAAATCACACATGAATGGGCCCTCTCTACCATTCCTTTCGAATTTCCCACACTCCCTCGAGACCAGTCTCTAGGCGCCACCAGATACGTTTACGGATGCTCAAGTGCAAAAGCATCATATAAAGACTCATTAGTGCATCAAACGAAAGTTGACTGTTTAGTCAAAGTTGATGTCAAAACGCTCATTGAACGGGGCAAAAGCACGAGCCTAGCTGCCACCACAGGCTTCGTGGACGGCCGCTCGATGGCGGAAATTCTTGCATCGACGGATCCCAAGGATCCCATTAAGGCATTTAAGATGCCTGAAGGAATATATGCGCAGGAGCGCTCATTTGTCAAACGGAAGGGTGCCCGAGAGGAAGATGCGGGGTGGCTGGTGACGTTTGTATTTGATGAGGCACAGCTAGAAACAGGGAGGGATATAGAGGAGGCATGTAGTGAACTGTGGATCATCGATGCGAAATATATGCAGACAGTAGTTGGAAAAGTCCGGCTTCCCCAGCGGGTGCCGTATGGGTTTCATGGGAGCTGGTTTACGGAGGAAAAAATCCGGAACCAGCTCCCGGTTGAGAAAACACGATAAACATGAAACCGGGGATATAGTCCAGATAGCTAACTAAATGCCATTTTATTTCCATGATTCCCCATATAAAGACGCTGCATGCGTTTGTTTCTGCTGTGACCCAACGGACCCTTAGAACAAGTGTAAGCACTACGCGAGAAGCGTCGGTGCCTGGGAATTGACCAAATTCTGGCCTGGAAATGATAGGTGCGCGCATCTACCATCAATGTTCAGCTGTCCAGGATCGTTATCGTAGGAGTAATGCGTTGTCAGATTATCTGGTTCGTCTGCTGAGCTTGTTGGCTTTAAGCTTCTTCGTTTCTGTCCGGGTGTTGTATCGGGAGACTAGGACATTCCATCATTGCAAGACAGGCTTTTCTAGCACAGAGTTGCCAAGGCACATGAAGCAATTATGCAATCCTTTTCATCCATCGGTGAGTCAGGGGAACACGGCTTTTGTAGGGAGATACATGATATAAGGTACAAATTTTCGGAATACACGTATATAGGGCTCTCTAAATCCCTCGTTCACTTTGATACCGTGATTACTGTTTCGTTGATAGTTGCTATAGGGGGCTAGAACTCTTGATAGTAATACAGCCCTCTGCAACGACTATTATTCAAACAAGTCAAAACAAGCGGCATCAAATGGTCAGCAGTAATATGAGTGTCTCCTAATTTGAAACAGGACAAAGAAGCCATATCAAATCGCCGAGAGCTTGCTTTACCTTTCCTCCCCTTGCCCTCAGCGTCTCACAGACTCCCTAATCACCAGATACATTTGCTTAACACACCTCGACAATCCTTGACAACCGTTGGAAAACTAACAATATTTGAAGCACTATGCGACACGCAAGCTTTATGTTGCTAAGACCGCAGTCACCAGCAATGCAGCAGGGGTCTTTTCCAAGTTTGCATGTGTCTAAAAGTAGTCTTGGGCCTTCGCCATTAACAGAGCCCGTTCTAAGATAGAAGCAGATTTCTAGTTGCAGTCCCTGAAAAAAAAACTCATGAATTGACGCTATTTCTCTACTTGCACCATGGAAAGATCGCGAGGAGTAGGCAAGATGCCTCCACAGAGTTTGAAAGGGAAACCGTGGGAGTTGACTTCGGGATAGCTGCAGAAATATCATTCAGGAATTAGAATCAATTTCTTGCTATCGGCAGATATCAACGGTCGGGCGGGAGGCCGTCAATGATGGTCAGATATTCGACTGGAGGACACCGGGCGGGCATCCGTATGGCCAGAGTCTACTCCTGAAGCAGGCAACCATGTAACGTCGTCCGACGTTGGAAGCATCGGCCATATCATAGTTAGCAGGGATTGCAGTAGAACGAGCTCCAAAATCCATACTTTCTGAAATAACTCACCAGGTATCTGCAGTCACACTTCTAATCAAGTGAGGGTGATGGATGTTCTGGATCTGTTAAATAGGTGACCAACTTGTCGTCATATTTTTATTGACAATTGAGGATGTGTAATGTATCCGGAACCATCGGCGCGAGTTGCGGAGATCTCTAAGCTCGCCGTTCAATTCCTGTGACCATGTTGACCTCTGATGCGAGTCTAGTTGCGTGTTTGCGTACGCGATAGCTTAATTTTGTATCTTATCAGATCATCGCGTCACATCGTCTGGTAAACTCTGAAGGACATTCCATGGTAAATAATCCGTGATAGGTTATTCGATTGGCTGCACATGGGCGGGGATATCACTTGGAAATTATTCTGCCTATGCCTTGCAGATGACTGCATATTCTTGATCATGATTTGTAGGTTTCAGGAGGCCAGTCATTGCTCTCAATATGCGGTCATCAATGGTGGCGCATAGAAGCGACCCTGCGCAGGTTCGAGCTAATACTCGTATGCGGCATATTCCGACCCAAGGTGTATTACAAAAGTAACAATGATAGTAACAAAAGAAAATGTTTAAACGTTCAAAAGAAAGAACAACTGGTATATCTATCTATCAATGAATCGACAAAAATTACATAGTAACTGGGATGCGATATATGTGACTGGTAAAACAAAGCCGAAGACAATCATCAATAAAGTCAAACTTATAGGTCAATAACAGATGGGCAGACATGGCACACGCCAATAGAACTTTTTGTGGTTATAATGAGCAATAGTGAAGACACAAGGGGCAAAAAAAAAAAAAAAAAAAAAAAAAAAAAGAGGAATGTGCAACCAAAGCCTAGGTCATAAAACTCCATGCACCTTTACAACAGACAGCCTTCCCCTCCGGTTGTATTAGGAGAATCCTAGTTGAACCAAGCGAACAAGCACTTCTGCCATGCGG
>PDNB01000296.1:0-26360 GCA_002573585.1 Helicocarpus griseus UAMH5409
GGGGCGATAGACCTGGCGAAAGGCGAGTCCCTAACGAGAAGATCCCGCCATATTGAGATCCGTTACCATATTCTACGAGACCTCATTGAGAAGGGCGAAATCGAACTCCTACACGTTGGTTCAACTGCAAATAAAGCTGACGGATTGACCAAACCGCTAGCCAAGCCGGTATTCAAGGACTTCGTAGAGAAATTAGGTGTGATATGAAGGATTACGGGGAGACTGTTTTTCTTTGGGAGTGGAAGTGTTCTTCTTCTTTGTGATTGGAGCTAGTCCCGAATAGGCAACTAGCGTCCATTTTTGTATTGATTTTTACTGCGGAGTTGAACGATTGAGCGGCGGCACGAGTTTTAGCGCTGCGTAGCATGGGGGGGTGTTGGGGTTATGCCACGGCAGCCCTAGTCACGTGCCCCACACACCTTCATTAGTTTCCCACAACCTAGCTAGCTTACACCAATTAACAACGTTCACCTTATGATGTAGTTTTAACTTTTGGACTGCCTAGGCATCCATCCTTTACATAATCGCGAATCGATATTTAGGCTCTGAAAACACGGCCAGCTTTGAAAGAATATGAGGCCGTAGCAGCATATAAGTATAATTCCGAGTATTTTTCTGCTACGTGAAGACTCGTAGCCACACTTGGAGAAGTGATTTGGACGGCGATTTTTACAATAGAAAAAGCAGGCGACCGCAATTTACCAAGAGACTACGGAGTACCTAGTCATCGTTACATCTTCACAAGATGAAAGCATCCATCCGCTCATCAATTTACCTAGGCACTAGTAACTACCAGGTAAGAGCACCCATTAGCATGGTCGTTTGAGCTAAGGGACCTCGTCATCTTGTTGGCATTATCTGACATGGCTTTTAAAGGGAAATCAATAATAGCAGCTCTTTGTGCACCTCGAGCAGGCTTTTAAGTCTGTATCATTAGCATCGAATTTGCAAGACATGCGCCTAGTCGATCGTTCAAATGGTATAGTTTGTCAGGCTGCTAAACAAGGGCAGTCAAAAGCCCCCATATCGCAACTACCTTTTGAAGCAAAATATCTTCAAAAACGAATTTGCAATGGATGACTCCTTCCATCCAGTCGTCAGCGACGGAGACGCTCCGCCGGTTTACAAGATAGACCTCTCTCTTCCGCCAGCACAACGATATGTCGCTTTGGCAGAGATATATCGCGACAAGATGAGGTCTCTAACTGGCCTTTTCGATGAGCTCGTCGGGTCCATACACCCAAACATCAATGTGGCATGGGTGAACCGCATTGCACGCCTACTTCTTCGGCGTCTCTATACCCATGAAGAAACAGAGGAGATTAGGGGGGTTAGTCGGGTCACTGGGATCGACTTGTACCTGCTAGTCTCCCTTAATGTGGTCCTTGATATACTCATGGGATGCACTAGTGGTGGCGCGAGGTGCAAGAATGCGCACGATGCCTATTCGAAAATGCTGCATTTCCGCACCCTTGATTGGACTATGGATTGGTTGCGAGACTTGGTTGTGCAGCTCGATTTCGTCCGTAGCCCTCATACGGAACAAGTCATTGCAACAAGCATTACGTATGTTGGCTTCGTCGGCGTTCTCACGGGAGTGAGGAAGAACCTCAGCGTCTCGTTGAATTTCCGCCCGAACCATGATACGAACAAACGATTTGCCAACTTCAGATTCTATGGAAGCCATCTACTTGTGTTGCTGGACATCCGCCGCTCCGTATCCTCTCTACTTCGTCAATGTCTTCTACCACCAGTCAAGTCCAGAGGGAACTTCTTCACCAGGAGATGGGCCCAAACCCGACGGCAAATACACACTCTTTCTCTCAGTGCGCTCGCAGCCATGCTCCCTCAAATTCCCACAACTTCGGCGTACTTGACATTGAGCGATGGAAATACCACCACCGTATTGGAGAAGGACCACAGATCCGCTCTCACTCGTTCGTCCTCCTCGTTTATAGTAGCAACAAACAGCGACATAGGGGTTGAATCCTCCGAGTCAGTTACCAAAACCGAAAGTACAACTTTGATAAAAGCTCATGGTAGTGAGCTGACAGATCTGGAGGATTTGATAGAGGACAGCCTTGAACGTAGGGCTTGCATGCAAGCCTTCTGGGACCAAAAGACAAAACGAACAGAAAGAAAGAACCGGGATCGCACTGCCACAAGACAACCACGGCCACCAACCGCAGACAGACAAGGTCGATTACGCCAGGCTCCTCTTTCAAGAACAGATATCATTCGCCATCGGGCTCAATTATTGGAGCCATCAAGCACCGCGTCGCAGAATACTACTGTATCTCCGTTGGAATCAGACCGAAACACGTATACACTGCAAGATCAGGAGGTCACTGCCACCACGTCTGAAATCATAGAATGGACCTGCACCTACCCTATCACGAATGAAATGACTCATCTCGCGGCCGTCATGGATGCTACGGAAGGGAAAGTTGTTTGGGTTCGACGATATCATCACCCATTTGTTTTCGATGAAGGATAGATAGATTTGGAAGTGGATACTCATTATACTAACCGAGATATACGTTTCGCAGATATGTATAGCAGATACTAATTTCCGCATGTGGGAGTTCTCTCTTGCTGACGACCAACAGTTGTGCAACAGTTAAGATTCCCTTCTCTACTCGATAACTATAGGTGCCAATGTTTTTAAACCATTTTGGATGATTTTTGTCCAAATAAATATATCCGTTTGATGTGCATCGGCTCTCTTGTTCCCGTCCCGTTTCTTCTGATGCGCGTAGCAAAGGGATTTGTCCTCACTAGCAATGTTGCATTTTGATTTTTTGTAATGCACATGTACAATTTTATAATGCATTGATCCGTTCCAGTATTATCGGCAGGTGTACGCTATTCCGTTAGTTTGAGTCTCTGAGCCGCATGTCATGACTACTGCGAAGCTACTTGAGCGCGATGTCCTTAGAAGCGGATGGATGACTTTCAGGCGTATACTTGCCCCAACAATCATTTAGATAAAACCCGGCAACTTAACCTCCTCTAACACATACGACCATAGGGAGTGGAAAACAGGGTTTCCCGTCCGCTCAGCCGTACTTAAGCCACTCGCCGGCCGGCTAGTAGTTGGGTGGGTGACCACCAGCGAATCCCGGCTGTCGTATGTTTTTGCTCTCCTTAAATTTTGTTTTCTTTTTTCCTTCATTTCCCGAATCCCAAATCCTCAAGATTGAGGACTATTCACTGAGTTCATTTTAATGATGAAGAAAGGCATCTGGGCGGGCTATTTAGGCGATAATAGGATGTAGCGACACCCAGAACAAACAGGACATATGAGGATGAGATTCAGCATTAAGAATTTAGCATCAGAATGACAATCTCATCCCTGTTTAGACCGCTGGTTGTATGTAAAAGCAATCCTGAAAAGATGCTCTCAATCAAGTGAGCATTGATTCTGAGAGTCAGGACCGGACATGAGGTCAAGATACCAAAGCTGAAAAGCCCATTTCATTTCATATCCGAGCCAACCAATGTACTGCGTAGTCAGAGATAGGAAACTTAGAAGCCTGCCCTCACATTATTTGAACCTGGGTCATAATTAACTTCAAAATAGCAGCTTGCAATTTAGTATATAGAAACCTGGCTTTTCTTGCTGGCTGCTGAGGTGATGTTGAATGGAACATCACGCAGTGAGCCTTTACCCGGCGCCAATAGCCAAATCACATGGTATAACCGACGTTATCAAAGGGTCAGATAGTATTTCACACAAATAAATGAAAACTTGAGAAAGAATCGCACTGAATTTCGAGTACAATAATCTCGCGACACGTGACCGGCCGAGTTCTTCCATTGACAACTTTCAACATCAAACATCATCCACAGTCCACAACCCCCCTGTAACATTTTGTCATAGTCTGGCAATAATAATGACGAAAACCACTCCAACTGCCATGATTGCGCTCACCGAATCCGTCATATCTCTCGTTTCCGAGGCAAAAGGTTTAGGAGCCCTACCCGTACAGCCCAGCCCCTGCTCACCCCTCGTTTACTATTTATATTTCATCCATTCATAGGCCTCAAAACTACCGAACGCTACCCGCTTGGAGGGTTCGGGACCCAGCACTTTGCGCACTAAAAATACCGCTAAGGCTATATCCTGGGGAATGCTGATCTCCAGAGGCCCCGCATGGCCATGTACAGATGTGTTCGGAGTTCGTGTCCTGCTCGTGTCCACTACTGCCTAGATGTCTAGGATGTACGCTGCGTACGGTGTACCCCTCATCAGATTCTGCGAGCGAGCCATACCAAGTAAACACGAAATCCAGGGCTATGAGCCTGTTGTTTATTGGCCCGGAGAAACTACATCCGCATGGATGGCCCCAAAACGACATTCTGAAACCGCCAACGTCATGCAATCATGGGTTTGCGCCCTTGGCTCTTTTTTCAAGCTTCCCCTTTCGTGTTAACCCATGCTAATATAGAAACATAATGCATGCTCAGAGAGAGACTTCGCTAAAGATATGCATGCATGACAAAGGGCTTCAGTCATGGTTGTGACAGGTAAACGGTGCGGCGGAAATAGGGTGGTTGTCTGATGTTGCTCTTTCCGGACTCCGGCATGCCGATTGAGTGCGTGCGAGATGCACAAATTTTAAAAAGAAGGACATATTCGAAGCTGATGAAGGTGCCGAAATAAATATCAGCCCAACCATATCCCCAATTGGTTGGCCCAATGCTTACATCCAATCTGACTCAAATCGATGTCTATATATGCGGATTATCTATGAATTCACCACAAATATTGGTTCCCACTATTTTTTGTTCATCACCAGATAACCAAATCATTCCGTTGGCTTGGCTCCACGCCCGAAACTCCTAAGCGGCAGCGGCGGGATATTCCATTATTCATGGATTGGAATTTGAAAACTCTTCTAGGGCTGAGAATGGAAGAAAAGACTACGGAGCCATTTTCAGCCCTGCGCTCGTAATTATTTTAGTTCAAGGGCCCCGAGTTCTTGCAACTTGCGTGGAAGGACAAAGATAATAATGCATTTGTCATAATGCATATAGGATGCATTAGGCGCTACTCGACGCACAAAAGGAGACGACATCCATGTTCGAGAAACCAGATTTGATTCCTTTGAGAGAAAGATAATTTCTCTCCTAAACCGAAAGGATAAAAGGATTTTCTCGGGTCCTGCACTTTCCAAGGCTAGAAACTCATGGAATATGGTTTAGATCAGGCCTACTGAGACTACTTGACTTTCGGCTGACTTAGTGCCTTTGTTCCCCATTCTTCCCAGCTGGGATTGAGAGTTTACAGGGACTTTCCTTGATACCTTTTGGGGCCATCATGAACGTCTGCAGGGATATGATTATTCTGGAATAAAAATCGAAGCATGTTTCCAGCGCTAAAATCGGCGGGCGCCAGGGTTCAGAAATCGACATACTTTTCAATCAACCCAAGTACCTAGGCTTTCAGCGGCTGGAAACAGGGCCGAAACTGTTGTGAGTTGGCAGGGCCGAACATGTTGCAATTTTTTTGCCCGTATCTCCAAAGTCCAATGGATTTCGAACCGAATCTCCTGCATGTGAACTCGAGGCTAGCAGGGGATTTATTAGCTACACGTCAACTATTTTAACCAGGTGTTCCTCGGGGAAAGGATATTGACTTCTATTTTCTAGAAAGTCGGGATTTGAAAAGATATCATTCCGTCCTTGGAAAGATGTTATCTGTTATTTTGAAGATGAGGCTTTATCCCTCGGTCCTGTGGGAAGGGGAGTAATATCAACACTTCCCTCGTGGTCGTTTCACAAAACGCGCGTTGAGTAATCTTTGCGGAGTGATCTTTGGAGAAGAAAAAAAAATTGTTAGACGCACAACAGATATCGCTATTTTATGCTGGGTGTCCTGATGAAGTTGAAGTGAAGGTTAGCATGCAGACGTATAATTTGAAACAATAGGGCCAGTTCCCCGGCAGTTTCATATTCGGCTGTCCAGGGCCTGGGGTGATTAACACGGATGCTTCTCATATCTTGCATTGCGTCAGGATAACCCGAAGTCACTGATGACACTTTGTAGATAAGGACTCTTGAATAGAAGATCCTTCATTTTCTTCCTTGCGTTGTTCGGCGCCGAACCTATTGGAATCATTCGGGGATTGGCACAGACAACGTTCGGGGGGGATGCCAGATAACAATTTCTTAAAATATGTATAGATGTAGGTCGATATGATTACCTTGAATAAACACGCCTCGAAAAATGCAGGAACAAACAATTTCAACAGTAGATAACTTTTTTATTTTTATCCCTTCTCCCTCCAGCAAACAAAAGTCTACCCCAAAAGGGTCCACTGACAGTGATATCAGCCATCAGCCCCTGCGGTGTCATGTCTGCAGTCCATACGGGATAATCCTTGTTTCTCGTTTAGTACTGTGGTCATCGCGGAATCTCCTGCAGCGCTGTGCCTCTGTCCATTCACGTTGGCATCTGTCACAAGGCTGAGCTGGGCGGCGCTTCTTGGGTTTGGCCGCCACATGGCGACAACGTCTCTCCAACCGACCCCTCCGTCTACCTCTTGACTACTAACTACTACTGGACGTGGACAATCTGTTACGGCGATGCTGGAACGGCCAGGCCAGGACACGACGAGCTTCCCAGCTAGTGTTCCTAACTTCCTCGGGGATGTATCGCCAGCCGCCCCCGTTATTATTTGCCTACCCCTGGCGTACATGTACATGTACCAGGCCTGTCTGCTCGCGCTTTTTCGCCCCATACAACCAGAAGAATGGGGTCGAAAAATAGACATACAATGACATATATTTTCTGCTGCTTGTGGTGGGCCGTATGATCAGACTCCCAAGCCCGACTAGAATCTCGCTCTCCACTCAACGACGCCGTCCAGCGTCAGTGGAATTATGGACAATGACCCAATCCCTCGCTCCCTCCCTTGGGTGACCCCCTGGAAATACGCAAAGCACAACAGGCCACGACATATAAAACGATATCAACCGTACCCCATGACTGACTAGCAAGTTCGTTTTCTACTTTCTGATTGAGGGCATATACAGTGAGCCTCAATGCAGTCAGCAAATGGCGCTGGACTAGTGGAAGCGTATTTCCCCAGGCTATTCCTTAGCCTTGCCATCGTCGCTTTTCCAAGCCCGTTTTTTCTTCTCCCTGCACGTCTTCTGGCTATCCCTGGGGCGTTCCGCTACGCTTCTCCACTGCTCTTAAAAGTCTTGTGAGGCCTATAACTCCCAGAGCCCACCCATCCAAAGGTCCCTGGCTGCAATCCGCCGAACTCTATCTGCGACGCGAGAGTGGCCTTTCTGGACCCATCCATGGCGATGAGTATTCAAAAGTACTAAGCAGCAGCCAATTTAGCCCTGCTATCCGTGTTGTTTTGTCCCGCGGCTGGCTTCAAAACGACGGAGCCATCCCGGTCTGTTTGTTCTGCATCTGCCGAATGTACCCAACTATCCAAGTCTCACCACCATCAAGGGACCATCCCAATCTTTGCTAATCTGTTTGCTGCATCCCCTTCATTAAAACCCCGAAAAACGATCTGCACATGCTTGTTCAGTAAGTGGATTCCATCCGATCGTGGGTCTTCATTCGTTCGGCCAAACCAATACTATATTCGAGGGAGATACGTTTCGCAGCAAGCGGGTCTATCATTTCAACGCTGTCAAAAGCAGTCTATGTCTACTACATATACGACCTACGACTCGCGGACTCTGCACAACGAAGAAGGAGAGAAGGAATTGCCAAGTTTTTCTTTGAACAGACATACTCAAGTTCTCTAATTTTCGTTTCGCTGCAACCAAGTGTCACCCTGTCTGGGCGGCTGGACTAGATTTCTCCTCCCCATACTAGCTGAATAAAGCTCCGGCAGTGCACCCCAATATTTAGGCCAAGGATTTCCATTTACCGATATCTAGCATAAGCTCCAAGGAAGAGAGACATAAACAGATACCATACGTTCAGACCCCTCATGTCGGAATACTATGTGGGACCGTTTGGGCGCATCTTACCCGTCCCTGAGGACAGCTCCTCCCTGCGAGACTCCGAGGACAGCTCAACGCTCCCCAGACGGTTGAACAATTACCACCTTCCTCCGCCTCGCAAGCCTACTTCTTTGGAATTCGGATCCGACAAGTCCCTAGTTCCTTTGGAGTCGATAGAGTCGCCGGGTTCAGCAATGAATCGACAGTCCTCTCAACAGAACAACAACAGTCGACATCAGCAGCAAGATCAACTGCCGTCCGTCAGTCAACTGCTTACACCAGTGTCCTACACTAGTGGGCCAAACTCTCAGCGTTCTTTCGCAAGTCGGGGAAACTCTCCACCAAGCGGCAGCAGCAGCACTACTCAGCGACCTTCAATTGGCGAGACGTACGAGCAGAACATCCAGACAAGCGGTTATGCGAGCTATAGCCTCGTGCCACGCCCAAGAAACCGGTCATCAGAGCCTGGTGATTCATCATACGGGCGAGGACATTACTATGCATCTTTTCATTCTCCCGATCAGCTACCACCGCTTTCCCAAGTTGGTCTGGATGCGGCCAGTTTACGCGCTCACCACTTTGCCCAATACGATAGGAACAGCAGTGACGCACCTCTAGCCCGCTATCACCGTAGCCAGCTTCCTTATCTCCGTGAGCTGTCCAATTCTGAAGCGTCTCCAATATCGGAATCATCCTCCCTGTTTGGTGAGCCCACCTTGCGACCAACTTCATCAAATGGGCCTAATGGGCCCCGACTGGCCCATGTGGTAGATGAGCGGGTCATCGAAGGTGAGGGTTTATGTTACATTTACTCTGATGGTTCGCATTGCCCTAAATTGATTGATGGGGAGCTTGTCAATGCAAATTGGGGCATTACGAAAGCTGGCAAGCCAAGGAAACGGCTGGCGCAGGCATGTATAACGTGCAGAGACAAGAAAATAAAGTGTATCCCCAATATACCCAAGTGCGATCAGTGTCAAAAGTCAGGAAGAGAATGCAGGTTTGAGAACGCGTGAGTTTGAGAGCCCGTTTTGTTCTTTGTCGTCGTCGTCACAAGGGTGCATAGTTGACAACTTTGGCTCCCCTTTTTCCAGGCCCCGTGGAAACCAAGCTACGAAGAGCTCACAGCAATCTCCCCAACCTTCCTCGCAAAAGATGGGTCACCACATCCCTTCGGCAGTGTCATACAGTCAATCGTCTGTTTATATGACAAACAGTTACCCAACGTCCAATATCTCCACAGAGAGCCCTGACGAGGTGTTACCAAATTCCAGTTACCTGCACGACCCAGGCGCAATGATGTACGAGGCTGTGGGCCGGGGTTCGGATTTTAACAGACCTCAGAAACGGAGAAGGCGAGCCCCCACGATCCCTATTGGCTTTGCTGGGGATGATTCTAAACCAGAAAAAGATAGGGTGACAGTCCTGGTCCATGCCGCATGACCGATATGCTGTCGAAATTTGGGACGGTAACCCTACACGATCCGATACTGTCAGAGTGGGAAACGGATCCATACCAATCCCAACCCGAGAGAACCCTGCACCAGAGCGATATGTATTTTCGGTGTGTTAATGGGGACGACATTTTCCTCGTGGACCATTTATAAGATGGCTGAAGTCCTGTTCGGAGAAGCTTCGCAAGGATAAAATGCTAGTACTCTACGCTATGCTTGCGACAGGAGCGATCTCTGCCGACGACGAAGGGCAAAGAGACGACGGAAAGGGATTTGCAGAAACAGCAAATGTGGTAGATAACAGTCAAAATTAACCTACGTTACACCTAGCCCAAACACGAATGTATCATTCTTGGCATGTGCTACAGGTCCTGCCATGAGACCCATATGCTGGCTAAAGTTTAACGTTAACATACTGAATTCGGCGATGAGCCGGCTAGGCTACGATAAGGATTTCCAGGTTGAGATAATTCCTGACTGCTGGAGGAGGACATTCTGGGTTGCCTTTTTCATAGACGTTAGCCAACTCTGCCCTTCTGCTTCATTTTTGTACGGTTTAATTGCTAATCTAATACCCCCTTTTTAACATGCAGATGGCACAAGCCTTCCGTATCCATACACCAACAGCGCTAAAGCCACGAGATATCTTCCTGCGAGTATCTTTGAGAGGGGATTGGTACGGAAACAAAAATGGACTACCATCCCCTACTATAACAATGGCATCATACTAGCGGATCGCTCAGAGAGGAACGCCCTTGATCCTATCTATGGCTTTCCCCATCGAGGATCCTGCAATTTGGTGCGATGTGACACATCAACCGCTCTACGTGTATCTTTCATCAGCAAACTATGCAGCTCGCTTCGAAGAATTCTACAATTTAACCGTGAAGCGAACTGGTAAATGGCTTGACAGTCTCCCTCATTTCTTCTCATACGGCACTGAAAATCTGGGGCTGAGCATTGAAGCCGGAAGGGGAATGGATGAGATTAATCCGGTACGTCTGCCATCGCGAGCTCCCAGAAAGGATTGTCGAGCGCAGCGTTTGCCTCTCCACCATTACTCCATCGAAGTCTTCCATATGATCCTGGACCTCTGACAACTTTTAGATGAAACCGGCACACGCAGCTCGTTCGGTAGCTCCCCAGCTGCCCAAGCCATCTCCACGCTCCTGACGAGAAACACGATAGTCTCCACCACCAATTTCCTCTCTGCTGGTGGCTCCATCCGCGACGCACCATGCTATCTTCAGCTTTTAAACGCGAGTTTACATCTGATCCCGGAAGCTGCGCGAGAGAAGCTGCGAGTCATGGAACCTCGCGTGCAGAAGGTTACTGATGCACTTCGCGCACATGATGTGCGGCAGTGGCACGCGCGTATTGCTTTTCAGGGATGTCCACTCGATATTATTATGATTCATCGATCGAGGCCTACCGGTGAAACAGCTGCCTAGAGGAACAGTGCAACTAGGAGAGGTGGTTCGGTGGGAGGGGGTTATCTTCGTGCGCTGGGACTCTGCAATATTTCAGTAAATAGGGAGATGTATTATGGATTTTGTGTGACGATTAAATGAGCTTGTAATATTTGATTTGGGTTTCCTGGTTCCCTTGATATTTCCCCTGAGGCTTTATAGCCCATATAATACATCCCATAGCCTTCACACCGCCATATCATAACCTTTTTCCTTTTGGAGATTGATACACACTCATCATGTTTTGCCTCTTCACATATGGTCTTTTCATGATCAATTGTACAATTCATTTTAACTTTGGATCAACAATTTTCTCTCTGTTTATTGTTTATTGACTTATCAAATTCTCTATCTTTCAAATAAGACAAGTCTGCCAGTCATGGGGCTTCTACCGCATTTTACAAGCACACACTGCACAAGGTTCCCTGCATTTGGTTGGGAGACTTATCCCAGGGCTCTCTCCTGGCGTACCCGAGATTGTATCCCTTAAGTGCCAAAGGCGGTTCTATTAGGCTGTGTAAAATAGCACTGGCCGAATCTGTAAAACGTATCGGTCATTGTGAGAAATCATCATCATCCCAGTTACTTACCCCCAACCATCAGCACATACTACTAATTACTTACTGCATACTGCGAGGTGTTCGAAGTGCCTTGGCCCGTGCCGCCAAAGCCCCCAGGGGTTTGTAATCCTCCCTTGCTACGACGATCGTTGTTACGTTGCCCTCGCCCCCTTTAGTAGATGAGAAAGACATGATGATGAACGCAGCGATAGTAACTTACCTCGGTATGCTTAACAAGAGCCAGTTATACCGAAATTGGTCTACAAAATTATTACAAAGTCCGCAACTATATTCCCAATGCAATCAATCATTGATGATATTTAGCTCTTCCCCTCTAAGCCTTCATGCTTTTGAGCTTGAATTTTTAAGCGCCTGCCTGAGAGGATCAGGAAGGGCTTCGTCGGAGTTCGATTGCAACGCCATCAAACCTCTATTTCCCCTTGCGCTAGGTCGCTAGACAGCATATTGAATGCGGCTTTGGCTCTAGATCACTACTAGATGTTTTCAGCGATGAACGTTTTCAGGAGTTTTACAGTCTACGTAGCCGTTTACTAGAAACCAACAGCAGGGAATATGGACAAGGGCACATAAATTGAGCAGAAAAACATAGGATCCATATCAAATCCTATTCATTTCCATTTTCTGTTACGTCTCGTTGTGGCATATAACGTAGCATAAAGAAAAAAAAAGGAACAGAATAACACCTCATGTAGAAAAAACCGCGCTCCAGGGGCAAGAGAAACAAATTCACATTATTTTGTTTACGAGAAAAAGAGAAACCTTAACACAATCTACTCCTGGGCGAGAATCTTGTGGAAAGTCTCGCCAGCCCGCTCAGGCTTGCCCTCAGACTTGACGCTAGTCTGGCCAAGCTTCTCTTTGGAGAAGGCAGCAGCGTATGGGTTGAGGCGGAGCAGGACCTGCTTGTTGCGGAGAGGGTTCTTCTTCTGGACACCGGTTCTCTTGGTCTTGGCATATCCCTTGGGCTCACGGAGTACGGATTGGACTTCGGAGGAGTTGATGAGACGGGTGATGTCGGCGTTGGAGACGAGGTTAGAGGGGAGGAGGAAGTCCTTCTTGAGGGCGGAGGGAGTGGTGGTGGAGCCGTAGATGGTATCAAGAGCGGCGAAGGCGGAAGAGGTCCAGACGATGAAGCGACCGAGGTGTCCACCAGGGGCGAGCTGGAGGAGGTTAAGGGCGTAGACGGAGGAAGTCTCAACACCGGGGATGTTGCGGAAGGCCTTGACGAGGTCCTTTCCATCGACGTCTGGGTTGTAGACGACGAGGGGACCACGGCGTTGGCGGTATCTCCGGCCTCGCATCTTACCCTTACCGGCGCGGATCTTGCGGGACTCTTCAACCTTGACGAGGTCAGGGCCAGCACCGACGGCCTTCAGGAGGGCAATGGCAGCCTTGGTCTTGGTGATAGCGTTGTTCTCGAAGGTCTTGGAGTCAACGACGAGTGGGACTTCGGGAACGTTGGCGACACGGTGACCACGGGCGAAAAGGAGGGCAGGGACGGAAGAAGCAGCCAAGGCAGAGGCAGTAGCGAATCGCCTGGTAGAGCAGCGTTAGTATTCCCGTTCTCTCACGCAATCAATTGATCTCCCCGATTGTCATCAATTGGGCTTCAATGCAAAACGTACTTCTGGCCAAGGTTAATCTTCTGGTGCCATTTTCTCCAGACCTTGGTAGGAGCGAACATGCGACCGGAGCGACATTGGTTACCGAAGGCAGCCTGACCAGCACGGTGGGTTCCTCCTCCAGAGACACGAGGAATACGAGCGACAGCACGGCCTGTAGAGCGCCTCTATATCAGTTTTTTGGTCCCTGTTTTCCTCCTCGAAATTTCGCCCAATTGGTTGTTGTCCATTCCACATACCGGTACCCCAAGACTCAGCAGAAGTCTGTTCACCAGCCTTCTCGCTCACGGCGTATGGCTGTCTCTTGTTCTTAGCGACACCAGTGTGCACCGACCTAATCTCAAATATCAGCTGTTTTTGCCCCGGTTGTATAAATTGCATTCCCCATCGGTCGGATGTTCGCTGGCTTACTGGACAATGTCGGAACGGATTGGTGACGCAAAGACAGCGGGCAGAGGGTGAGTGGCACCGCTGGGCTTGCCCTCAGCATTGGCGATGGTGACGGTTGGTCGGGAGGCCATTGTGTCGACGGGGTGCTGGTCGTCGTTGGCGGTGGTTGTTGAGAGCAGAGGTGTTGTCGTCGTGATGGAACTTTCAATGTGGGTTTTCTCGCTTGGGAACCGCCGCCGTCCAACGACACTAACCCTAAGCCCTCAGTTCCCGATTCGGCTGCTTGGCGCCACGTGACTCGATGAATTATGTAATATTTACATCTCGGACAACTTCAGTATACAACTGTATACAACTGTATACAACTATGCCAACATCAGATACAACATGCAGGGACTTTATTATGTATCCTAGCAATCTGGTCTGAATCCATGTCTCTATTGGTTTTGACTTGATATGCAATTTTTCAGCATCATAGATAATCCCGTCAGTGTGCCTAAAAGATTTTCGTGTGTCTTGGAAGAACAAAGCATTGCTGTATTACTTATTGTTTGAGTGACAGAAAGAAATTAAATGCAAGACAAAGGCACATTAGATACGATGTCGATGCCCGCTTTGTAAAATGGTGGACAACGATTCAACTCTTTTTCCCTTTTTCAAAAGTCATTCTAGAATGCTGTCACCGTTTTACAACATTTGTACGGAGTAGTGGGTTTTGCCGAAAGGGCAACGCAACCGGAATATATAACACATGTTTGGAACATATTTTAGGCAGAAGGGGATGATGGGAGTGGTCTCCATTGTACGAATTTTGCGTATTGCGATCTGTGATCATAGTTATTTTGTGTGTATGAATACGCCTCGGAAAAAGCCAAACGGTCATGGAGAAGGCTTGACTATATGATGAAGCTGCCACTGTCTTGATTTCCAGTCAATGTGGTTGATGAAGGCGGCGGTTTGCCGGTTACAATCTTTTTAGAACATACTTGAGGGACTCCATCCTACTTAAGAGGACTACTTTCTTGTAGACAAGGGCTGGGATGGAGAAAGCTGGCCAAATATTGAGGTCGATATGAGAAAAAATGTCTTATTTGAAAGCAAAATGTTCGAAAGAAGAGAAGATAAGAAGATAAAATAGGGAAAAATAAAAAGTCCCGTATTTGACAAAACAAGCAAATCCCAGTTATACAGAGTAGAAAATGAAGTGACAGAAAAGGTGTCAAAAGAAGAAGAAAGAGCGCCCAGCTTTCCCTAGATCAAGAGCAAGACATGAAAAGAATATGCCGATATGATATGTATGCCGAACAACGGAAGAGGATATCACAACAAGGGGAATATATTTGAAGAAGGAGGATGCCACAGAGACACATGTCGCAGAAGCATGCTAGACAATCGCTAAATGGATATGGGAAACGGAAAAGGAGAGAAGAGGCAGGAGAAAAGACCCAAGATTTGATTTCCAAAAAGTAGAAAAATACATTTTCAGGCCTTAGATTCTGTTCAAATGGCCACATGTTCCTATCCGCATCTTCTCGTTCTGTTCATTTTGTATGCTTCCCTTACGACATATGCTGCAAGTAGTGTCCTCTCCGTCGGTGCATGGCATTGTCACCACGCTTCTTGATCGCAGCCATTGCAAGTTCGGGTCCAGAGCCAGGTGTGCACTTGGTGCCCGCAGCCATGGGCATGGCGACAGACCACTGGCCGCTCGCGCAGCGCTGGAACTGGGAGCCGCCAATGCAGTTCCACTCACCCTCGTTGGTGCAGGGGCCGGTCTTGGAGCTGCCGTCGCCGCTGGGAGCAGCGTTACCGCCGCCATATTGTCCGGATGGTGGTTGTTGAGTGGGGGGAGTGGCGGGAGCAGCAGGTGGTGCTGGTGGTGCCTGGGGAGCTTGGGTTGCGAAGAAGCCTGGAGAGACGGCTGGTGGTTTCTCCGGGGTGGTGTGGGAGGGAGTAGGGGCGGGGGAAGACGAGGGGCTGGAACCGCCAGAGCCACCAGAGCCAGGGTTGTAGCTGCCAGGGGCGCCTCCTTCGCCGGCGATGGGACCGGCACTGCCGTCACTTGGGGTACAGGCGGGCTCACCTGGAGAGATCAGGTTGGACAGGACGCCGAACAGGTCTACTGAGGGGCCGGGCTCGGGGAAGCGGATGTCAACACCCTCCTTGGTCATGCAGCCGTTGATGTTGGCGACGAACATCTCAGGCAGCTCGTCGCGTTTGGCGAGGGAGACGCTGTTGACAGGCTTGGAGGGAGGAGTAGGGGTGTAGCGGCGCTTTTTGCCTCCGGTGACCGTAATGGGGGCACAGTTCATGTAAAACTCGCGGTTGCCAATGCGGTTCAGCCAGGTCCAGGCGAAGGTGTAGTCACCTGGGGCAACGACGTCGGGGATCTTGAATTTGAAGGTGCTGGCGCCGCTTCCATAGGCGTTCTCGGGAAGGTTGCCTTCGACTGCGGCGGGACAGCCGCCCTCGATGGAGTGGATGACCTTCCATACGGATTGCTTGGTGGGCACTTTGTCTTCGGTGATGGAGAGTTGGCAAGATCCACCACCATGGACAGCACTCCCTTGGAAGCTCAAGATCTGCTCCTCACCAATAGCCATGACGTTCTCTGGGGGGACAGAGCCGCCTTGAGCGCTGTATGATCCATCGAACTTGCAGGGGAAATCGGAACCACTAGCATCGAGGGGGCCGTTGTCTAGGGCGTTGAAGTTGAACGGTACTGGTGTCTTCATCTTCATATGGGCGTTGACGGTGCTGGCAGACAGCAAAGCTGCAGCCGCAGCCACGACGGAAGGCGAGAAATGCATGGCTGTAGGTTCGTACTCTTTTCTTTTTCTTTTGTGTGTTTGCGAGGGCGTTGCTTTTTTCTATGTGCAGGAGTTTTGCTGGAGGGACTTCACAGAAGTATTCCGTATGTACTTTTTTTGTTTGATCGACTTGGGTTTGAAGGAATGTGCGCACTGTGCGGATGCTCGAGGGATCCTTTATATCTTTCCTGAGATCTCGTTCCGGACGAGAAGCTTCGAGAGAAGAATAGAGGGAACGGGTTCGATAGAGATGGTAGATAGACACCACACAATAGCGGTAGGGAACGATCAGGAGTAGTTGAGCAAGTCAAAAGGATAGCGAGGGATCTTATAGCAAGAGTCAGTAAAAGAGAACCTCAGGAAGGACCCAGAAACACCAGTCAACAGTGAAGTGTAGAGTGAATGAATGGAAGACTCCGCCCTGGGAAGACAAAAGAAAGAAAAGGAGAGTCTGTAGAGAGTGAGGGACAGCAGAGTGTATAAAAAGAGGGTCAATTCAGAACATCCGGGAGGTTCCACTGGGCAGTGATATCGCGCATGGAGCCCCTTTTATATACTACTGGTGTTGTTATGATGAAACGGCCAGAGCACAGAAACTTAGGAGAGAGGCAGGCCAATGCCATAACAAGTGAAGAACGGAATAAAAAAAATATGGTTTACCTCTATGGAGTAAAGCTGTTTGGATTCACAGAACAGCGATGGTGATCCTCTGCTGATTGTCAACTCTGCCTGGCGAAGATTCCCGAATTCTTCTTTCCAACCACGACGACAAAAACTTCGATATATGTTCAAAGAATGTATGAGAACTCTCGACAAATGCCACAGGCAATAATGATGAAGAGTCCGAGGTTCGAAAAGTAAGTTGCTCGCGGTGTGCTGGAAAGATAGGGAGAGACTGATAATGAACCAAGGAACTGGCCCTGTTGTCCAAGTCGAAGAAACTGAATATGAAAACACGAAAAAACCCCGAACGGAGGAAGAGAGAGAGACACACAAAGAGAGAACTGGGATGCACGAATTGTCGAAACGGGCCAGCGTGAGGAGAGGAAAGAAAAGAGAGAGAAAAAAAGACACGCTTGGCGGAGGAGGGGGTCCGAGATTAATATATCAAGATCCCGCCGTCGTGGCCCAGAGTGCCCAGGCGATGGGGGTCGACGGGCTGCTGGAGTGGGCGACCGCCTCTGATTCCCCGGATCAAGTCGATAAAACCCTGGATGCCCTTTGCCCTTTTGCCCAGCTAGCAGCCCGCCGAGTGCGTGCCTGAAATGCTAGCCGTGCTAGGGCGAGTTAAAATGCGCCCCCCTGGATGCTGGATGGTAATGACTAGGCCAGGGCCAAGGTTGTCAAAGGGGAGAAGAGAGGGGAATGGGTCTGTCTTCCCAATAGCCATTGGTCCATGCAATCCTAGCGGTTTCAACATCCGCCTGTGAAGAGAGGCCCGGAGCTGGCCTGGCGAAGCGCAGAGCAGGAATTTGAAACATGCTAACTGAGCCGATCTCTAATTGTGCAGCTTGTTAAGGGTGCGCCGGTGGAGATTCGAGAAGACTCCCCTTGTCGCCTGTTGGCCATTCAGCGCATCGTGTTTCGCTGCTGATCGTAACATTCGACACGATCTTGCACAAAAAGAGGGGGGAGAAAGCGTAAAAAAGAAACAGAAACAGCACAAAAATCAACGTCCCGACTCCCAAGCAAACCTAGGGAGATACCGAAACAGACGGATATGCAGAGTATTCGCCCATCACCACGGTTTGCGAAGTGTTGCAGCCGCTGGGGCACGACGGCAAGATGTGCACTGCGAGTGGAGGACCAACAGAAGATCTGAGGATAGCGGCAACTCGCTGCCAGCCAGTCGTTGATATCCGTCAAGCCGGTGGGTGCTTCTTTGCGCCCGTGGAACCGTGGGCCGTCGTCGAAGGGTTCCAGGTACAAACTAACGCCGGGGACAGAGCCAATTAGGGGCTCATCCGGGGACCTTTGGGCTTAACTGGGGACAGCGATCTGGTTAAAGGTTAATCATGAGGAGATTAATATCCTCGGCGGTGAGGTATGTATGTATCATCGTCGTCAACTCGTCGGATACTGACTCTGTTCAACGTGGACGGCTCCCTGGCCCGTGAGTCTGACACTGTGGCATGTGTGACAACTCCCATACGACTAACTGTTCATCATTATTATTCGAGCATCACAGTTTCATCACCCATCTGGCATCTGCCCTCTTGTCTCTGCCGTCAACAAACAATGCCATCCATGGATAAGCTGACAGACTGCTCTGGTAAAGTGGAGTTCCCAGCCGCGTGAGGTGTCTTCGGTAATTTCGATGATATCTGATAAACGGCAACTGCGCCACCAACTACGGTTCTACACGGCTGAACATGATAATGGTTATACGAATTGCTCTCTTAACATCTGATTGTAATAATAATTATTGCTACGTCTATCTTTCCATGATCCGAACAAGGACATACACAATTCCACCGCCTTTGAAATTTAATGGTGCCATGGTGGACTGCCTATTATTACCCATGTCCCCAACTCTACAACAATCCTCAGGCCCCGTCAAATGTCAGACATATCCACCGCGATAGCTTTGTGCTGACGGAAACATTATCAGGAACAGACTCTAGAAATTTGAAAACAGACACGGGCCAAGCATAAGCATGCAAAGTCAACTCCCCACTCAACAACAAGCCTCTCATTCCCCGCCTTAACAAAGTCCGCCACAATCCAGCCATTTTCGTGACTCGTCAGTATAGCAATTCCTGGCCTATGAGCGCGTAGAGCCGCAATCGATAAACTCGACGGTGCTGCAGCTGTTTTCAGGCACCAGGGGCACTGTGCCGTTGATTGGTCCTGGCCGCGCCGTCCAACTTCTTGCATCGAGGCCAAAATCTCATCCCGTAACTCTCGTTGGACGATGGAGTGGGAAACCCTGAAAGATTCTTGTTTCAACTCTCTTTAAAGTACGCAGAAAAGAAGGCCCCTGCAATTACGAAGTTCTATCGCCACTCATCAACATTGGCATGTTGGATTTACCTTTCCGGACTTTTTCTGCCTGTTAAGTTTCAGGAATTTGATGCCACCAACTTCACAAGATATCCGTGCGTGTGGGACCGGACTTTTCTACATTTTTAACGTTTTGAGCCTTTTTTTCATCTTCTTGCTTAAGCTTGGCACTTCTGGGATTCTGTTGGCTTTTGCTTTGTTCTCTTCCTTGCTCGTGATGGATATCCTCGACGGTGGTGGAGAGAACCAGACCAGATGGCAAAGTTGCTTGTGAAATAATCCCCGCGGATATCACGGCCTGAAATCGCGGAAATCCAGCTTTACAGTAGCATTGAGTCTTGACCGAATCACGTCCCTTGTGAAGCTTAAACGGATTTGCTTCTATATCAATAACATCCCGCTGATGAGGTTACATATAAACCTTACTTGTTCTTTTCTTCGAGAAAAGCTTCTACTGGAGAATATGATATTGGAAGCCCGGGCCAACTTAGCCAAACCGCCCCGTCCTCAACCGGAGCTTCGGTTCGTGATAATGGATCCTCCATTCCCAAAACTTGAAACGACCGTCGTCAGCAAGGGAAATTTGCCACGGGTATGATGCTGAAATTTTCCAGACGGGACTCGCAAGTCACCCCTTTGACTTTTCCATGAAAGTTAGCTTGGATGGTCTTGTCGAACGGAAAGAGAGAAACGTAGCAAGGCGAATTCCCGGTCAAATTTGCGATAGACACTGCTCTGTCCTTTGCTCTCGGCGCAAGATTTATTTTTTTTCCGCCTTTCTTTTCCTCCGGGTCTCGGGATTCGATTGCACTTGAGCTACGGCTTACCTGTTTATTTATTTACGTTGTACTCGATATTACTTTGTTCCCAAGTCTTTTCGCACCGTGGAACCAGTACCCGTCTCTTCCAATCCGTTGGTACAACCCCGGAACTTCCTTTGACATGAACGGTTGTCCGCATTTCACACCTGAAGCCTAATCACCGATGAGCTCTTTTTTTGCATAATCAATGATTTCCACAAGTAAATCCTATTATTGGTGGACGAGGAGTTAAACGGCCAACGGGGAAATATAAATGATAAACCGTGGAACGTTAAGGCATGGATCTTTCCATCTACCACGACGATGAAACATCGAAAACTTTTCTGGGAGGGGACTGCAAGGTCCAAGCACTGACAAGCAGAGAGAGTAATAGCATGCACTAATGCAATCCAGATCGTGAATGGTGCCAATAACACCGATTTCATCGTAATGGTTAAATCAGTTTCCGCATGCTACCGTGAGAGGCATGTGGCATTCATGCGAAGCAGGAACATGTGCTTGAAAACCTCTCATTGCTCCTTCACTGCGTATACGTCTATCTATACTTATGTGACGAGGTCTTTTGCGGATCACAACTGAATGAGCTGCATCAGACATAAGTACAAGCATAAGCAGGATTACAAGCTTCTAGACTTGCTTTCCCCCTCATCACGATAAACAACAAGGCAGCGCGAAGGAGCGCCTGAGAAGTCAAAGGATTGAGAGGTAACTCCATGGATACGAACGAGCAAAACATGAGAAAATGTTCTCTCCCCTGTTGGACTTACATTGCCATGCCCTCGGTGCCATATATCCAAGCCGTCAAAAATACGACATCGGTGCAACGCTGCTATTTGCCATATGCTACTTATATTGCTATATCATGTCTATAGCACACATTCCACTAACTCAGCTAAGCTGCCATTTTCCCAAAACACCTGCACAAGACGTCCCCACCTATATCCTCGAGGATGCGTTATAATTTACTACGCCACGTTCTCAGCTTCGGTTATGTCCATGCGTGGCGCAGCATCGACATGGTTAACTCAGACGTCGATAGCTCAGCTGTGACCCCTCTTTTGAATATCGATCCGTATATAGGTTGTGCATGCAGGTACGCATCATAGCAGCCTGTAGCGCCGGTTTCTTCAGGCTTTCAGTCATTAACTGAGAGCGCAGAATTCGGGCGTCTACTTGCAGCACCATGATAGATCAGATATGCGATGTCAATGGAATAGATAGCCACGCCGGGTAAATGCATTGAATTTTCCATGGTAGACATAAGCGCCGAAGGAACCTCTTTTTTTTCACGAGTAAACGCTGGACGGCGTCACTCCGCATCTGTGCAATCCGTATTCCGTAGGGATGGAAAAAGGACTGATTTCTTTTCATCGAAACGGGCGTTTACAGTCTGAAGATCTGGTGGTTACACAGCGCAATGAGCGTTTGGCCTGCATGACTGACTGACTTAACGACCTGCGACGGTTTTCGTTTCAGCGGCACCGTTCAATAAATCAAATCAGTTGTCAGTCAGATCCAGTTCCTTTTTGATATTCCCTGCAAGGAATCGAAGAAGTAAAGTGAAGGTTGTCTACCACAGCGAATCACAAGTCATCGGGGATATTGGTCAGTTGTAACTTGGTGATTGGACGCCAGCGAGAGCGTCGGGCGCGCTGTGAGCAAATGGATCTGCTCACTGCTCAATAAGAGGTTCGCCGGCATGCTGAACTAACGCTTGATGGTTTGTTCAGATATTCGTCGAAGCGCCAGCAAGCATGCATGATGTCACACACACACACATGGCTGGTGGTGATACAGAAGATTTCTTCTCCTTCTGTTCTCCGCATTCGTTTCATGCAATGACTCGCTATATCAAACATCGAGTATTGAAACGAGAGATAGCATCTCGAGGAGAGTTAGTGACGTCTTTCCAGTCCTGATTCTTCAGGCACACAAGCTTTTGACCAAGAATGCCTGAAAAAGAACATGGTTATTGATTGGCTACCTGATGGGCCTATCGGTTTGCTCAGTCTCAACTCCATAGTGATGACCTGTTTCTTTCGGGTTGCACTGTTTCGTTTCACATTTTTGGCCACTTCCTCCCTGTCACCGAATCGGACATACTAGTACCATTCGAGTCTCTTAGAGTACTCAGCTTATCCAGGTCTCGTGCGTTCATAGCAGAGCGTATGAGTTGCAGCCATGTGGTTGTCACATTTCTATCCGTTACGTTAAACTTTGGAGATGTTCGAGAGATATGGAAAAGGATCTTCAGTCATTTGGATTTGCTGATACTTCACCTAGCATCTTCCCCCCCTTACCAGTTTCCCCGATACCAAACGAAAAAGGGTGGAACCAAACATCAGGCATTTGTTTTAATAAGCTGCTGATTGATACATGAACAATCCATCTCCCTCCGCCAACCGTCAGTGCCTCACTCTTTTTCTACGTCTGCCCAAAATGAAGAAATGTTCCGTCATAACATGGCATCCATACCGCGAGAGGTTGCCTCGATTCCGTTCCAGTCTACGTTCCGCGAGCACCCAAATAAGCATACCACAAGCTGTTGGCCTTAATATAGCGTAAGAACATCATGGCCGGCGTGAAAGCAAAGCCCTCGTTTCATGATGAGGATTTGATCTCCCGTCAAAAACGAAAAGGGAGCATGAGTCATAGTGGGAGAAGTGGTCGTATCAACCAGTACACCAACAGTCAGCTCGGGAAGACTTTTACTGCACTACTTGGTAAGTTGAAACGAATCTTTATCCTTGGGAAGTATCGCAAACATTGTCCATTGGATGCCATTTCCCATCAATATAAGATGACGAGGCAGAATAACTGAAGGCTCCAGTGACCCGGCCGCTTTATCGGTGGAATCCGCATGCCTAACCCACGGCAGATTTCATTGGAAGGAAAAGATTCGTTCCCTTCATTACGATTGTCAAAGGCCACCAAAGTGGTAAGGTGATGGTTGATACAAGGGTAGATCATCCAAGTTTCAAATCGGAATTTGTGATATTGGTTGATTGGACCAGGTAGACGAACATACCCAAATGTCAGGCAGTGCTTGGGAAGCTCTTCGCATTGCTTCCAACATCTTGATATCCCAGACTCCATCAAGGAGGAAGTGCAATTAGCACTTCAGTCCAAGCCTTTCAACCCGAACTTTATCATGAAGACAGATTACTGAGAGACAGTTCACTGTAACCAAACAAGTGCAATTGATAATCTCGTCTTCAAACCGCGATCCCTTTTATGATTATTTAGCATGGTAATCAAACGGAACAACAAGTGGATGCTCATGCTCTTGGGAGAAAAAGACTCACTTCAGCTCTTCGCCTTGATGCTTAAGAAACCAATCGTCTGACAAAGCTCAGACTCACTCTGATACGGAGTATCCTCCAGCGTTCTTATAGCATGTCTTCAGATGCAGCAGCAGAACTCATGAAAGCAGCCCTTCGGGCAACAAGGTTCTCGAGAACATCATATTTAAATTAATATGAGCAACCCTCCTCAATAGCCAAGCGTAAGAAAGATCCAGACTGCGGAGTAGGTCGTAGAATTCGTTCTCAAGTTTCCTCGCAAATGTTCCCGGTTGTTCGGAGTTTATAAGCGAAAGCTATGACTTTTCGTAATAACTATCAAAGGTGGTCGAATTGTAGTGAGGTTCGGTATTTTCCCAGGCTTCGTGGCACCAGGCTTTGAAGCCGTCCACTAACTGCTGCGTTCTATCCGATGTTGGATATTTCTTGTCGCGCGAAAATTCCCCCAGAGTCCAGATATCAGAGCATAGCCAAGCGGTACCAGAGTGTTAGCCTGTCGTAGACACCATTAGATTCGCTGTTACTAGCATCCTTGAGCAAAAATCTCTCGAAGAAGCTTCCGCGTCGAGATTTAAGCACATCTAGTGGTGGTTGATTTGAAATATCCCTGCTTCGGGGGTCCTTGATTGGCTTTGGCTGCAAGGTAAGATTTAGCACAGAATACATTTACAAAGTACACCGACAGACAGAATGGAGTGACTTTCCCGTTATCGCCATCTTCATGATATGACTATTTAGTTTTTAGACCTTCATCCCTCTGCTCCCTTCTCGGCAATACCATAACCGGTGGGAGCCGGTGTCGTCAATAAGTACTTCTACGGCACAAAACCCAATATATCGCATGAAATGGCAGAGGAGATGGAAGGAACATCCGCAATTATAACCGGAATGTTATGAGCAAAAGCAACCATCTTCAGTTTTTAATCAATCCTCCATTGACACGGCCAACCGAACACCGAACAACAACAGCCATAGCCGCCCACCATTTCAAGATGCCGAGGGTGTCAGCTTTGACCGAACCAGCGCAAATAACAGTTGAAAGGTAAAATCTAGCTCGACTAGGCAAAAAGGTGGCCATCGGATAAAGTCCATTGAAAGGATGTTTATTTTATCTAATAATGGATGTGGGGGAGCTGAATGGCATCACCGAATGCCGTGCGGGGGAGCTGCTGCACAGTCCAGGCTGGGGTAGTTAGCCGGGCTGGAATCTCATATATATATATATAGCCGACTACACTGTTGGCGAAGAAGAATGCAATACGCACTCACTTTTAACTGGTGTCAATATATCTGATACCCTAACAACATCTTTATTTTCTCTAACCAAACAATTTTAAAAGCTCATTTCGCCCTTTTCAACAGGTAATATAAACGGCGTTAATCATGGCAAACCCGACGACGTACGCCATACCCCGCAAACTATGGGAGCATCCAGATCCCGAGTCGTCGCAGCTGGGCCAGTTCCGGCGACGGTTGGAGCGGAGGACGGGCTTGCGGTTTCCGGTATGTTTGTGATTTTTATATTTCTACATGTGTTAATAATACATTCTTATGTATATGCCAAGGAGGTGGTTATTTGTTGCAGCGTGAAGATGAGACAGTCAATGGCGCTGTCTACATGTTTTGGTGGCTAGATAGATTGGGATGCGCCATTGGGTACTTCGGACTACGTGTATCCGTCAAATCCTCCTATTCTGAATGATAGGCCTAGTATCCTATTGTTCCACCACTCACCTCGCACAACAACTTTACCGGCTACAAACGCAACCTTTTTAAACCAATTATCAACCCTAATCTAAAATATCTAGACTTTCCACTCCCTCTACGACTACTCAATCACCCACCGCGCCGCCTTCTGGGACTTCTGCTTCCGCGACCTCAACCCCATCCACTCGGGCACCTATACAACAGTTGTCGACGAAACCGCCCGCATGGACAGCATCCCCCGTTGGTTCTCCGGTACCCACCTAAACTTCGCCGAGAATATGCTCTTCTCCCCTTCCTCAAGCCCATCATCAATTGCCTGCACTACGGGCAAAGAAGATGCCAAAATCGCGCTGACGGAGGTGCGCGAGGGCGGCGCCGAGGGCGCGCGGAACGTTTCCTGGGGCGAACTGAGAAGGATGGTTGGGCGGCTGGCACAGGCCATGAAGAGCGCTGGGGTAAGGAGGGGGGACCGGGCGGCCGTTGTGGCGAGCAATAGTGTCGAGACGCTTGTGGTGTTTTTGGCGGTGACGGCGCTGGGCGGGATATTTTCGTCTAGCTCGACGGATATGGGGGTTAAGGGTATTTTGGATCGACTGGTGCAGATCCGCCCGCGGTGGTTGTTTATGGATGATTGGACGGTGTATAATGGGAAGACGATTGATTTGAGGGGGAAGATGGAGGAGGTGGTTAAAGGGATGGAGGCGGAGGGGGTGCAGGAGTTTCAGGGAGTGGTTGCCCAGCCGAGGTTTAGAGGCAGGCCTGCTGATGTGAGTGGGGTGGCTAGGACTCAAACGTTGGCGGAGTTCTTGGAGAAGGCGAGCTCGGATAAATTGGAGTTTGAAAGGGTTGGGTTTAGCGATCCGTTTTTGATTGTTTATTCGTCAGGTACGTGCATATCCATGCTGTACGTGTACGTGATGTACAGCAATCTAACACGACGGACAACCAGGCACTACCGGAATCCCTAAATGCATTGTGCACTCAGTCGGAGGTGTCGTCCTAACCGGCATGAAAGAAGGGAAACTGCACCGAGAGATTGGGTCAAATTCCGTCGCAATGCAGTATACAACAACTGGATGGATAATGTATCTCGGAGGAGTGCAGCCCTTGTTGCATGGGTGTAGGGTCGTGTTGTACGATGGAAGCCCCTTTTTACCTGACACCTCATTCTTTATGAGACTGGCAGGAGAGCAAAAGTAAGCCACGCGTGCCACCCACCCC
>PDNB01000297.1:0-25609 GCA_002573585.1 Helicocarpus griseus UAMH5409
CGACGCCGTCTGCCCTACGCTGCGGCGCCGACCGTTACAGTTGTGATGTGGTGATGATGCTGATGAGATCAACTGATAGATGTAATTTTTGATTTTTCACCTGGGACCTGATTTGGCTCAAATGCTCTTATCATCCGCTGTATTAGACTCACACTGCATGTCTAATGGGATAACTGTTGCCTCTTGTTTTGCAAACACCAAACTCCCAGAATCACCGTCCACAGCAAAAGGATGTTCAGGTGAGTCCCAATCTGCTTTAAGCACAAAAAAGTCAACATCACCACCATTAAGCTTGCTGACCCAGGACAAGATGCCAGTTGTAAGGGATGAACCTGCTTCGTATTTGTAAACTCTGATGTGATGGCCAGAATTGATCATTGTACGGAACGCATCCATATCCGCCATTTTCGGATCACGTTTTGACAAAATAGGGTCGTTTCTGACATCGGTACTGGGACTCAAAAAGCGCAATCGACGGACGGGAAGGAGCAGGACAATGAGCTTAGTGGAATATTATTCGTTTCGAGCAGACAAATTTCGTTTGCGGATATAGTACCACGGGTAGGAGTCCTGAAAATCCTAAATGATGGTGTTCCGAGTGTTCGTCTGAACTCCGGCACTACCTGCAGGAGATAGCGTCTTTGGTCAGCGTCATCAAGGGCATAAATTGAGGATGCAACGTTTATCAGATGGCCTGCTGTGGCAATTACGTGTCGTGAACGGGCCGAATTGAGGTTTTCAACGGTTGCTATAAACCCCAACGTCCCTTTCGATTCACGATCGTCTAGCCTTACAGAGAAAGACTCACGGGATACAATCTCCGATCCTACTTGCACGGCTTGTGCATTTATTGTTTCAGGTTGGCGCTCAGTCAATAATAATGTGGAAGTATTCCGTAGGACCTCGGGGACTGCCGGCTTAGCACTGTCCCAGAACAGCTGATACGCGAGGCGTTTCGGTTGGCTGGTAAAAACTAGATCCTCTTCGTATACGCTGAATGTATTTGTCAGTAATTATTTGAATTAGGGCGAGGGACAGAAGCAGTAGACTTACGAAGGGAGATGTCGAAGAAGGATTTGCTAATAGCTGTATTAATTATATTTGTAGCTGTCTTATGCGGTACGGTAGCGCCTTCAAAGACTTTTGGGACGTAACGGAAGAGGATGTTATCAGTCCATTGTACATGGCCTTCCTCATTCTGGTTGTTGGCTATGAAGTCAAGGACATCTCGCAGTTGTTCGGCGTTCAATTTAACGCTCTTCATCAATCGCATCTTCCATTTGTAACGGTCAAGGTCTCCTTTTGCCCCAGGACGATCTCCTGGTGACCAAAAAAGGATAATGGTAGTTTGAGGGGATAAAGAGCGGGACGATGTCGACGTAAAAGTCGTGCTTCGCAAGTAGAGCAAGGGAGTTCAAGAACGGGAGGGTGTCGTCGCAAGAGAAGTGCTTCGTCGGTCGAGCAAGAGGATGAAGAGGATGAGGTGTTGAACAGAAGCGAGGTGAGGAGCCAATGCGTCATAGGCAGAAAATCTACCTGCAGCCCTGGAGTGTTGTTGCTTCACTAGTGCAGATCTGGCCGCGATCTGATAGGCCCACTTATCCGCCAGCGCTAGCCGGATACAGCTAGCCTGTGAAAAACGCGGGTGGTAATATTTTCAGAAGCGGACTAGCGGCTGGCTACCAGCCACCAATCAGAAAACTCAACTGCCTCGGGCTGTTGCTGTTGTGCGGCTCAGGAATCGTCATGAGAAGAAACCCAAACGCCGGTATGGGGTCGCGAGGGCAAGGGAGGAAAGGGAGCATCGGCTCCAGCAGTAGCAGTCCGCGGAGGTAAGCCGAGCAGTGAGGGCCGTCGACGGGCTGAGCGCGAGGGGCAATAGGGTTTGGAGACATTGGGAATTGGTGACCTTTTGAAGATAAAAGCAAGACAAATAGGATAGGCAGCGGGATAGCGAGTGGTCCACGCGAAAGAGGGTTGTGATCGTAACGTTGACATATTTTGTTTTTGTTTTTGTTGTTGGTTGTTGGTTGTCCTGGTCATAGATAGATAGTATCGCAGATGTCGCATTCCCCAGGAATTTCCCCTTATCCTTCTGCGCAACGACGAACGAGATAAAGACGGGGAGACGGGAATTGATATTAATAGGAGGTAGAAATCTGGAGAAAAAAAAACTTTTGCCGATCTGCAGGTAGTTCCGGCACCGTGTAGGAGAAAAAAGAACCGGGGGCCGGATAGCGCAGACAGGAGGGCGGACACGGGGCCCTTGAGAGGGAGAAGTGAGCGCGCAGAAAAGGGATATAGAGGAGGTCGACAAGAGAAAGAAAACACAGAATAAAATAGAGAGAAAAAGAGAGACAGACAACAAAAGAGAGAGAGTGTGTGTGTGGGAGAGGGAGTGTGTTGGAGAGAGTTGATTGATGAGATGTGAGATACAAGATGCGCAGGCCAGTTAATTTTAAAAATGATAATGCCAGAATGATTTCTCAAAATTATGTGACATTATGTCTTCACCTTGAATCTCTCTCTCTATAGGCAACTGACATCACAAGAGATATCATTGAAGTTGATTGAGAAGAGAATCTATCTGTATCATCTGTTATTTCTTTATAACTCTCTTTGAAATTTCACAACACTTTATGTTAACTATGATGTTCATGACAATCACAACATTTCAGACAGCAATGTTTATGATAACTGTAACACTCATATTGATCACAATATCGATGATAATAGAAAACTGTCAGAATAATACTATTTTTAAAAGAAAGCTTATCAGAGTTTTTAATTGTTGTTAGGCAGATTTTGACGTTCTCAGTTCCCAGACTTTTTTCCGAGAACTATACGGTATACCTGGGTGAAGAGAGTATTCACAGAAAGTCAATGGAAAGCACGTCAAAGTAAAAAGTGAAAATGTAATGCGATGCCTCGTATGAACTCCCGTAGATAATACTCCGTACAATTGGCCACCTACTTGAGAACAACCTAATCATAACAGAATTTATAATGCTGCATAATTCTCCATAAGAATGAAAGATGTATATATATTCAATCCCCTTAGATAAAACCGCAAATGCAAAAAACGGACACAACAAGAGAGGGAAACGGGGACAAGATAAATGCAAGTAAGGAAGAATCTTTTGTCAAAAAGGAGTCATGTTAATCAATTAAACAAATCCCTTTTTCCAACTCTAAAAGAAAGGAACCCATGCAGTTACCCTAACACTGGACCTTATACTTGGGCTTGCGGTCAACAGTGTACATGCCCCAGTGCTTCTCAGTGGCACTTTCGCCGTTGTCACCAATGCTGTCTGGCTTCCATGGCTCGTCAAAGGCCTCGAAGAAGAACACATCCACGCCCCAGGCAAGCATGGCACAGACGCCCTTGTCGTGGAAGGTCTTTGCATTCTCGGTGCCAGCAATGGCGGCCCCGTAGTTGGATCCACCGTCTAATTTGAGTGTATTAGCATTCATTCTAGTTTCAATTGAATGTTCAAACGGGAAAAGAAGTTGCATACCGCTTGGCCAGCCAGTCTCACCGGTGGCGATGTAGATGTCTTTAGCACGGGGACCAGCGATCTTCTGGATGTGGTTCATGGCTCGTGTCATATCATCGAAGAGGGTGGCGCTGGCGTTGTTGACTTCTTGTCCTTGCCAGAAGGCGAAAGCATTGACGAGGCTGGATTTGAAAGTTAGTTCATCCATCCATTGTACAAAATAAATCCAAACGAAGATCTGGAGAAAATGACATACAAGTAATCCACACCACCAACGATCAGAGGATCGGCAGTTCCATCGTCATACTTGTTCCAGCTGTCTGCGGTTCCGACCTTGACCTTGGGGAACATATTCTTGACCTGGTTGATCTTGCCCAGGAGCTCCTCGCCGGTGAAATTGCCACGGTAGAGTGTCTCAGAGCCGACTGTGATAGCAGCGATGACATCCTCGTTACCGGGGACAGCCTTCTTCAGGGCCTCAGTGTCGGCCTTGAAGGATGTTTCAACATCGGGCCTACCATCAAGCAGAAACACTTGTCAGCAACTACCATATCAAACCCAATATATGACAATCTCGGGAAATATACATACCAGATACCGAGCACAACCTTGAAGTTCTTAGCGCGGGCAGCAGGTACAATGGCCTCTACATTGTTGCAATCGCTAGCAGAGTATGTGCGGACGGTATGGGTATGGGCCTTTAGGACGTCGAAATCGTCCTCGAAGTCCTTCTGGGACTTGCAAGTTCCATCGCCGTTCTTGACGCCCAGAGCGAAGCCAAAGTTGCCGGCGGCGGAGACCACTGCAGGGCCGGCCGCGAGAGCGATAGGAAGCAAGGTGGACAAGCGCATGATTGAGGGCTTGGGCTATGTAAAGCAGGAAACTAATTCAATCGGTGATCGCAAAGGATTGTAGAGCGAATGTCGGTTGATGGGAGGAAGGGAGCGGAGGGAGGCGAACGAGGGGAGGGAGGTTGATATAAAAAGGAACGCAACGAGTGAGAGACGGAAAGGACGGTAAAGAGTTGGAAAGTCTAAGGGGAAGCCGACCAAGGATCGGGTATGTGGTCTGGCGCGGAGGAAGGGGGAAAAGGTTAAAGAGAGTGAGTTATAAGAAAAACGGAATGGAATATGAAGAGAGATAAAAAAGAGAGCAGAAGAGGTGACACAGCACGGGGTTGGATGGGTGTTTCCAGTTCCAGCCCGCGTCCAAGGCCAGCCCAGACATGGGTAATTACCGTGTTTCGAAACAGCCCCAGCGGTGCACAGCCAGCGGTGTCAGTGTTGTCACGGCCGGTAAGGTTACAGAGCAACCCAGTGCCCATTGGCCGGGCCAGCCCCGAAGCGGGCCCTAGTGGGCGCCAACCGCAGTTTCAGGGGAGGATTATGTGGCGTGGCTACTCGATACTGCTGCTGCTGCTGCTGCTTCTTCGAAATTCTCCGCTGGCAAGTTGTGCTGGAGCTTCATAGGAGGAAAAATCAGGTTGCTTTCTCGGCCTCACTCCTCGACCCTGTCTCCAGACTGAACTCTACTAATTCTTGTTATTACTATTTACACAACAAACAACCAAGGACAAACAAACCGGACGATGAATAATCGGGAGAGAAAAAATATAAATAGAAAATTTGAATCGAGGGATTCTAGACCACTGATCCGCCCCCTTCTGCTTCCCCGAATTCCCCGGCATCACGGATGGCAGCTCTCGCCTTACGCCTTATGCCTTAATCCATATGAATCCATATGAATCTACGGTACCCCCACTGACCCTGTGGCAGGGAAGAGGCGAAAGCTGCCTCCATCCGGTTTCGTCAGTGATAACCGTGGTTGAGATGAGGTAAACCACATAGGCAGTTATAGTTCGCTACTACGGGCGAATTTGTACCAATATCGGGGAAGGAAAAACATAGTTCATGGGTTATGGAGAAGAGTTAGTCTGTTGGAGTGACACTGCATACCCCATAGAAAGCATGATAAAAAGGACAAGGAAAAGGAAAAAAAAAACACACAAACCAATTGCATTGGCAAAACGCATGTTACCCCTAACAGCCCTGGAATGTTGGGGAAACCCGATACGCCACAGCAGAAAGTTAAGAAAAAAATATCACACAAAAGAATTCAACTGTCATGATATCTGGACGCCTTGGTTGTTGCCGAAGTAATAGCTCCATGAAATATCAACCAACGCCTCGTCACACATGCCTTGCCATAAACCCATATGTCCTACTCTATAAACAACCCCCCGTCGTTATGCCTTGCCCTGTGTCGTATGCTGTGCTGTGCTGTTGTCCCTGCTTTCATTGAACGTGGGGCCCTGCTGCGGAACCAAACCAAACCTCCCTTTCCATCAAGTTGCTTGCTCCTACCTAGATAGATCTAGACCCTCTGGACATGTTCCTTGGCCTCTTGTGGGGTGACTCGCTTGCCCGTCTTATCATAGAACCGGGAACTAATCCGTAACCACTTCTCCTCCTCGTACTGTGCTGCCAGTTTGTTGAGGAGCAGGATTTCCTCCAGGCTGAAGTTCTCGTCGACGTAGAGGATCTTCTTCTTGGGCGTTCTTGTGTAGGAACTCTCACTCTAACAAATGCACAAACAAACGTATATCAGCCGAGGGCAACACTTCGATATGATATAGCAATAGATGGGAATTATGTCATTGACTAATTGAGGCGACATACCTTCCCGCTCGTGACAAGAGGTTCAGAAAACGAGACACGCCGTTCATGCTTCCTATGTGTACACTCTGACTGTGGTTTTGGAGGAGGCTCCTTGGGAGGAGGCTTTTGGATCTTGTATTCCACCATGGGTTTGATTATTCCCCAACGCATTTTGAGTGTGTGAACGGGCCTATTCATAGAAGTCGATATAGCTTTCCATGACATGTCTTCTGCCTTCAACCTCCTCAACGTATCATCATCATCCGTTGTCCAGTGGTCTTGTTGTTGTTGTTGCTGTTGTGGGGGAGCACTGCCACTGGCCTGTTCTTGGGGTTGGGGAGGTTGTTGCTGGTATTGGTATTGGTATTGGTATTGTGGAGGGCCCTGGCTTACCCCGCCATCGTTCGATTGAACGGGTACATAGACGAGTGGAGGGAACCCGGGAGGCAGATTGGGAGGATAAGCATGATGATGCCCGTTCTTTGCATTCCGAGCTGCTGCGGCTTTCTTGCTCCTAGCTGCTACTGCGGCCTTCTACTCTTGCTGTTAGAACTCGGCTATATAAAGCCATTACTCCAACGAGTCGACAGGATTGGCATTCCCAAAACATCCTCTCACCTTGTAAGATGCCGCAGCGATCTCCTCCCGGATAGTCTTGGAGCTTTTGAAGACATCTGCAAAGGACAGCTTGAGTACACCTTTGCTATCGGTATGAGGCATCTTCGTATCCCGTCCACGAAAACGATCTCTTACGTCTTAGGTTTTTTCCAGACCACTAATGAGTGAAGGAGAGGCTATGATGGTTGGAAGCATCTGATATATGTGTAGGATAAAAAGCGCTGGAGATATGGTGAAGAAGAAGAGGAGTAAACAGGCAGTCACACAACAACAGAAACCAGACAAGTTGACCGCACAGCGGGTTCCTAGAGGGTCTGAAAAACAAATTCAGATTAATTGCTAGTTAAATGCTTTCAGTAGACAAACAGATGCAAGAGAGACATGATGGAGGAAATAGTATAGAACATTTCCCTCAACATTATCATATCACAGTTGTCTCTGTCATATAATACATGTTCATGCTAATTTTGCCAGAAACAGCAAAGAAAAAGAAAGAAGAACAAGAGAAATAAAGGAGACAACAGAGACCAAGAATAAGATGATTGCTTGTTAAGCACCTGATTGATGATATGCTGGCAGCAATTAGGACTCAATGCATGAACTGGAAAATTGACCATCTGTAGGCAATGGAGCCATGGAGCCATTGAGCCATATAGCAAGCAGCTCGTACCCCCTCTAGCAAGGAAGTATGCTCAGTTCTCATCTGGCGACAGGTTGGATTGCGCAGTCAAGCAGCAGCAGTGATGAGTTGTCCAGCTTGTCGTCGTTGATAGATTGGGCTGCCACTGGTTGAAGGTCGTTGCGTTGCTCCTGCTTGCTGCTAACTACGGCGGGCCACGCGCACTCAACACGCAGCATCGCCAAACATCCAGATCGGACAGCTCGAACCAGCCAGATTTCAGGAAAAGGGCATATACAGAGCTGCATTATCTACCACCACGCCTCAATAGTTGATTATAACTACCCAAAACTGGGTTGAGCTACTGCGTTACCGTCTACCTGCTACGTCCAATTGAACCATCTACCCGCCAAACAACCTCCTGGGCGCAATGCGATTCTCGTCGGCCACCGTGCTGGTCTCGCTGTTGGGATGGATAGGAGCCGCTTCTTCACATAACATTCTCCTCCGGGCACACTCCAAGGAATGCTTTCATGAGGAACTACACAAGGATGACCGCATGACCGTCACCTACCAGACCGGCGACAGAGAGTTTGGCGGCAGCGGCAACCTCGACATCAATTTCTGGGTGCGTAAACGTTTCCAGCCATATACAACACCCTCCACACTGCTATTGCCTGTCATTACATCTAGCTGTTATAACTGCTGGGCGTCCTACTAATTATTCAATTCCTTCCGAAATAGGTTGAAAACCCCTCCGGCCACCGACAGTATAACAAATACGCCTCCTCCGACGAATACACCTTCACAGCGCAAGTAGACGGCAAATACGTCTATTGTTTTGGCAACGAGGCCTGGTCATCGAATAGCAAAGAGGTCTCCTTCAACGTGCACGGAGTTGTCTATGTCCCCGAGTCTGAGGCCTCCACAGATCCCCTGGAAATTGAAGGTTAGATATATCTATGTCCAGAGCACATAGTTTCTCCCTGTCTCGAAAAGGCCTATTTTATGCTTGAAATAAAGGCAACAGCTGCTAACATTTCCTGCTCCGACTTTTTAATAGTCCGAAAACTATCCGATGAATTGGCCCAAGTTAAAGATGAGCAGTCGTACATTGTCGTTCGCGAACGCACGCACCGCAATACTGCCGAAAGCACCAATGCGAGAGTGAAATGGTGGAGTATCTTCCAGCTGGCTATTATTATCGGCGAGGGAATTTTCCAGGTCTGGTGGCTGAAGCGGTTTTTCGAGGTTAGTTAGCTTGCGGTTCTCTTACTCTTCTTGCGGGAGGTGCGTACTAACTGTCTTTCTTTTGTTATTTAGGTGAAACGCGTTGTTTAAATCAAGTTTTGGTTCCGGGAATATATGTTATTATATGTTTTTTATTGATACAACATTTCATTACGAAGAGCGAAACGAAGAATCGGAGATTTTCTCATCTTTCAAGAGCCTTTTTATGTGTGAAGAAAAGAAATTGTGCTTCGATATCATTCATGGGATTTGGAGTAAATGCTACGATTATCTGTTTAGTCTTCGTCAGTATCGCTTCATCGACTTATTACCCCTTTATTTTCTGATCTGATAGAGCTCGCATGTCTTTTGGCCTCCTTCGGTTCCCGATGCGGTCTTATTGCTGACAACGATTTGGGTGGGAAATGAATCGAGCACATGGTGTGTTTTATTAGCCCGGTGCATTGCTAGGTTTGACGCCCGCAAAATATGTTCCAGGCCGGTATGCAATTCTAGAGTACGGGATTCGATCTATTCCCATACGTCGCTTCCGCCTGGATTAGGAAACCCAGCGCGGGTCTTGGCGCAACCTTCCCGCAGACACATGACACGGCACTTCCCGCTTCCCAAAGCATCCGTTTCCCATGGGCCGTTATGTTATATAGCAGGAATATCTCCCCCACCATTTCCATACAGAATATGCATCTTCCTCCAGAGCCCACCAGCAAATATCTGACATAAGACAAAACCGCATAGCTAATTCCATCTCAGCTTAAAAAAGACAAGTGCAGCCAGATGGCGGCACTCACCCTCCAACTCCCCTTCCACAACAGCTCAGAAATATCACCGGAGTTCCCTAGCCGTCATCAGAACCCTGGGGACAACAGCGGCGATGAGGACCCGCTGTTGTATCTCTGCTGGCGCCAGCAGTCGTGCTCGTCGTGTCTGGCGGCGTCCAAGGTGTGCAGTTGGTGCGCTACTGTATGTTGACGTATTCTATGTTCTGTTTGAACCATCGAATGATTGTTTGCTTCCATGCCCTCATCTCATAACTGGTTTATATTAAACATTCACTTGAACATTTTTGCCTCATATATACCACATAAGACACTTGAAATAGAAAAAAAGAGAAAGAATGCGTTGCTCACAGCTCACTATTCTTTCTACCCTCCATCTCCTTACTACTAGTACTTCTGACACCATCCCCCGCCCCGCTCCACCCCCCACATCTCTCTCCCGCAGAACATCACATTATTATTATTATTATTATTATTATTATTATTATTATTATTATTATTATTATCATTATTATTACACCCTCCTTTGGCTTTTTAACAATTTCTAATCAAAAACTCAACATCACAGTCCTCAACCTGCATCCCCAACCGCCTCCTCCCCCCTTCCAACTCCTCGCATCCCTAACAGACCCCCACATCTGTCCGCTGGGCACCCGCGAGCGCTGGGAACTGCGCGCCGCCCCGCTCGGCTGCAACGTTAGCACCATCACCTTCCTGTCCAGTTTTGTTTCGGTGCTGGGGACCCTGGCCCTGTTGCTGGTTGGGTGGGCGGCTGTGGTTGCTGGGAGGGCGGGGTGGAGGGGTTTGAGGCGGGCTTGGATGAGGGGGGGATCGGGGAGTGGGATTGGGATTGGGATTGGGGGTGATGGCGGTGATGGAGGGTGGCGGTGGGTGAATAGAAGAGGAAGGGATAGGAGGGTGTTGGTTTTTGTCGAGGAGGGGAGGGGTGGTGGTGGTGGCTGTGGTAATAATGGCGAGAGGAGGCCGTTGTTGGGGTAGGGGTAGTTGTTTTCGTTTATGGTTATGGTCATGGCTGGGAATGGGAATGGGAGGATGGGATGGGATACGGAGTTGGTTTGCTTTGGGAGTTTCTCTGGTGTTAACGCTATTACTGGGTATGGAGATTATATGCATACGCCCTTGCTCTGGTGTAGATTGCTCTTTTTAAAGCTCTCTCTTTCTCGCTCTTTGATAGACGGTAATGCGTTCAGCGAGAGATCCCGTCAATATCGATATCCCTCTGCGTATTGTAGAGATAAACTGACACAAGGACATATTATTCACCGGTAATTTGTTCATTGAAAGTCATATTAGCCTCTCATTAGGGATAGTATGAAATGAACAATGCATTAACTTGGAAAATTCACTGAGTAGTACGCCTCAGGGATCCTCGCATTTTCAGGCCTTTACTTGTGAGTAACCTTGCTAACCTTGTACTCCACGATAGTAGGGCTGCCCTTCTCATAGATGAAGTGCCCGGCTGCGACCCAGACGCCATTTTCGAGGCTCGCGTACTTCTCTTCCCCGGTCTATTTTATTTGGTGAGCAAAGTAATGAGTATCCAGCAAGGATTAGGTGAAGATGATAGAAGAAATCTGATGCATTTATAGGAGAGTAGGTATAGACTTACCTCGAAGGTCATATGGGTAACTGCAAAAGACTGGTTAGTTCAAAATCTCTCTTTTTTTTAGGGATGTAGAAAACGTTAAAGTATGCAAAAGCGTACATGAGTTTCCAAAGGGAGTCACTGTGGACTCTGATTGTCCACCCAGAATAGCCGTGAGTTCTGGCGTCACATCGACAACGCCGGTGTAATTGAGATAGATAGTCTGGATAGTTCCCCAAGAGCAGGTTAGAGTATTTCCGAAATGGCCATGGTGTGAGTTGCACTCACTGCATCATCCGTGGTCCTTCAAAAAATTATATATATATATATTAGCATAAAGCTCTCTGTTGCATATAGGGAGGAAAAGAACGATGTAGCAATCGCGCATAGACATACTTGATAACGCCGTGGGCATTGAGCCTTAGGTGCTTCCCATCAGGGTCGACGTAGATATAGTCATTGCCCTGGCCAATGAACTCGCCATTGAGTGCTGGGGAGAAGCTGCCTTCGCTCTTGACAGTCCCTGAGATCATGGGCTAGATGTTGAAAGCATCAGAATCAGATATCTCCTCACTTCTAACACTTTTCCAGTGCTAGGAGGGGTGAAGAATGCGAGCATATGCCAAAAGGGAATACTACCGTAACCATGAGCTTCCTGCCGCGAGCGGCACTGCCTGTTATGGGATTGATAAGACATCGAGACTGTTAGCGGAGTCGACGGTGAAGCTGCATCATTTTACTTTTTATTGTCTTCTGATTTACGGGCGGATTCGAAATACGTGGGCGATGACCGAAATTGCATTTCTTTTTTTTTTTTTTTTTTTTTTTGGAATTCACATACCAATTGCAGTCGGAGGCTCAATTTTAACCTGTGTCAACCATAGGGGAGGTTGGTTAGTATTCTATATTCTGGTGAAAGTCGTACGCTACCCGCCCTCCGCTATCTCCGAGCGATGCGGGGTAGGCTTACCTGGATGGTAAAAGCTGGCTCAAGACTGGGGAAGCCCGACATGGTTGTTGTATGCGTTATGCGTGAACCTTTGTTTTGAACTGTCTTTTGAAACAGAAGTACAGTATGAGCAAGAGAGTGTAAAGAGAGTTGATACCGATGAAGAGAGAAACTAAGTGTAAGACGGGGTGGGCTGGAGGATGATGGATATATATCCCCGCAATGCTTTTGCTTACGGCGCCTCCACTGCTTTCACCCCACCATTTTCTCATGTGTTTTTGGCTCGGTGAAACCAGCTACGATCAGGATAGCGGGAAAATACCCATGTTCTCGATGGACTTAAAGGGGTTCTACATCATGGCATCGACATACCGAGGCACTTTTTGAAAGGGCTATAATTGAGCAACAGGATATCTGGTTATCTGCCGTCCATAGCCCCCCTTCAGGAACATCTGCCGCGTCCTTAGGTTCAAGACGTATGGACAACTTCATCGTTACAATCGGGGATTCAATGATGGTTTTGATAAGGGTCTTTGAAAATGGCAATCTCCTTTGAATTTTCTTCGGGGACCGTCTACAAAGGAACCGCCGGGTAACTCAATCAAATTCCAGGAAAACAGGACCATTATCAGCCAGAAGAATTAATGAAGACGCATCGTAACGTTCCAAACTTTTGAAGCACCAGTCTTTGGCACCGCCGTCGCTCCGGTCCTACCAACTTTGTGGCAGTTCAAACCGAGCGCTTATTCGCGAAGAGAGAGTGGAAGAAGAAAAAGGGGAAGAAAAGAGCAATTACATGGAAGGAAAGAAATATTAAAAACAACTTTTTCACGCCTATTTCAGCAGTTGTACACGCCCGCCACAAATGTGACAATCTCAAGACTATGCTGACGTTCCCGGTGTAATCGTTGGCGGAGGTTTAGACTGTATAGCAGAAAATGACCTGGCGGAATGGAAAGGGGAGCAAAGTGAGCAACAGCTAAACGGAGGAATTGTCACCGAGGAGTTGACGAACAGCTCATGCTTGTGAATCGGAACAAAAAGGCTTCTGTGCTTCGGCCGTGTCAATCTGAAATCCCCCTTTTCTTTCGAGTTTGCAGTCGCTGATAAACGAGTCCCTGGCATCTGAACACAGCAAGTCTCCGGCGAGCAAGGTTGACATCGTCCTTCAAGTCATCAAAGTCGAAAACCACTTCCGGCTCCTTCAGCGAATCCGTGGGCGGCAGAATTTCGTTGAGATTGATAGTAAATGAATTTTGGGTGGTATCAGGACTGTGGACATACTGGGACAGATTAGCATCAAAAGAGTTCTAAATATGAAAGAATGGGTTTGAAGAATTGCTCACAATTCTATCGCCCTTTCGAACAGCCTTCCCAGCCTCGCTCCGCACCCATGTCTCGAAATAGACATGTTTCAATCTGCCAACAAACCGATGACCGGAAGTCATTATGGGGCTATCCAGATTTTTCTCGTCCTCGAGTTTGACATCCGTAGTAGCCGGGAGTTGGAAAATTGGTAAGGCCGAAAGTTCCATTTTGGCGAGTTCTTCCACTTTCAACGCCTGTGGAATTCGGTAGAGGGGGCGCTCGTCTATCTTGCAGAGCAGGACCATCTTGACGTCCTTGGATTTCTCAAACCACGTATTCGCTGATTCCTTTAGTTCTTCGTACCCTTCGGAAAACCCCACCTCCATGACGAGAATTGGGTATTGGTTGCTACTCGTTTTCCACAAAATAAAGTCTGGTTCTAATACTCTAGAGCCATCTCCAAGACAGACAGCCTCGCCGAAAGAGGCCTGAAAAATGCCTCGTTTACCCTCGTCTTTCAGCTTCTGAGACACAACATCATAGACATTTGAAACCACTGTCACATATAATGCGGATCGAGTAGGTCTCAACGAAGTGGTCGAAAACTCTTTGTGAAATGAGACTTTGGGAGACTTGAAGGGCCTGGAGACTGGTATTAGAAACACAAATAGGCGGAGGTTTGAGAAGTATGACAAAATACCTGCTAGAAGATGACATAAATGCCTGTTGCAACGAGATGAACTCATTTTCGGACGTCCGCAAACGGATCATTTCTCCAAGATAGTCAACAGGGTATCTTCCACGCAAAATCTCTTCCAACTGGTCTCTGGACAAGGGCGGGTCATTTCCGGCATCTCGGTATTCAAGGTTTTCCCATTTTCGAGGCGACAGAGCAGCACAATTGAACTCTGGGCTATCATCAGGAATATGGTATTTCCGCGGCTGCGTCTGGGGATCGCCCTGGCAAACTTGACTCTATCTACAGAAACAATAAACTTACTTACTGGGAAGAAAACGGACAGTACTAGTGCTGGGGAGCGCGTGTTTTGAAATGCTGACTCTAGCAGCGGGAAGAAATTGCGCATCGCCATGATGTTTGTGTGCGTGAGTAGGGGGCGATAAGCCGACGAAAGCTTTAGGCTTGACGGAAACAAGCAAGTAGCAAATTTTGAAAAGAAAAGGAGGCGTGGTGTCAAGGGGCCCAATTATTAACGGATGTGAAGGAATAAACAGAAGCAGAAACAGAGTAAGTAAAAGAGAAGCAAAAAAATAACGTATATGATATTTCTTGTAAAAAAAGATTGGTGAATAGCACCAGTGATGAGGGTTGCGAATGACTTGACATCAAAGAAAAGCATGCATCCGCAAAATATGCCGGAAGAAGAGGTAAAATATATCAGCAGTCAGTAGTTATCGTTAAGCTAGGAGAGATTCCGGTCTATTCGAGTACTTTTTTCAACAAAGTGCCTTCTGTACTAGTACTAATGGTTATTCACGAAATAGATGAACAACAGATGAGGTTGATCTGACAGATGCGGCTTTGATTTCATTTATATGTTTGCTGATACGAAGGCAGTCTCTTGACTAACATAGCTGGTTGACTTCAAGTTCTATTGAAAATTAAGAATGATGAATGATGGGTACTGATATAACATCAGATTAATCTGATGTTGAAGATTAGCTGATGAGCATTGACCCACGTGATTTGCATATTCAGAAAGAAGACGAGTCCTCAGAGCTAATCCTTATACAGAAACTGGCTACTGTAGGATTGGCTTGTACACCTTCAGTCACAAGAATTTTGAATGATAATGATCAACATAGTTAATAGTCAACATGTAGAATTAAGATCTAATTGATTGATTATTTTATGCTAATCTAGAGAATACTGACTACAAGATGGAAATTTTGTAAACAAAGGATAACAACATAAGACTACAGAAGGAGCCGTGGGTTATTGAAAAAGAGAGGAAGGATTAGAGGTGATGACCTTCCTTTTTGGGGATAGTGCCACCGTGGCGATTTTCTTATTCAGCCCTATCATTCGACCTTTCCTGTTTGGGGCTAGAGCCATCTCAAATTTAGGACGCGAAGGGAAAGTGACGTCGATGCGCCCCGAGACCCTCAGGCAGACTGCAGACTGCACCTGGTGACAAGTTACAACGTCCTGTATATAATAAGCCCGTCTCCAGGCTTTCTTCTCCTCTTGAATATCATGGTGACAAGCATGAAGAACAACTGACTGTTATTGCTTTCTTTTACTATATTCATTTCTCGCCTCCAGATGTCCTCGGGCTGACGAGGTCGTGTTGGCTCCGTTGCCAGCCAAGAGGAAGAAGAGGAGAGGGGACTATGGCCAAGTTCTTTTTGGCCATCTCCCTCTTAGCAATCTGGTCACCATGGCCTTTTGCTGGAGCGGAGTATCCACGAGCACGGAAATCTGGGGAACTGCGCGGGGAGCAGGAGCCAAAGCTCCATGGTCGTTTTCTGCATATCACTGGTTCGTGCAGTCTTCCCCGCCGCGGTAAATTGCTGGACTGTTCACGCTGACACTAAACTACAAAGACATACACCCTGATGCCTACTATAAACCAAATACCAATACCGATGCGAATCGTAACTGTCATAGGGGTTCCGGGGAGGCCGGCTGGTTTGGGACTCCTGGCTCCGATTGTGACTCCCCCCTCACCCTCGTGAACGCAACACTCGATTGGATCCGGGACAACCTTGCAGATTCTGTCGACTTTGTTGTTTGGACAGGTGATTCGGCTCGCCACGATAACGACGAAAAGATCCCACGTACGGAGAAGGAGATTCTCGACATGAACCAGTTGCTGGCCAACCAGCTTCGTGATGTTTTCTCAAAGTCCGATGGCAATAAGAAAGGCATTCGGGTCCCCATCGTCCCGACTATTGGAAATAATGACATAATGCCCCATAATATCTTCAAGGATGGACCCAACCGCTGGACTAAGGAATTTGCTAGTATCTGGAAACATTTCATTCCGGAGGAGCAGCGCCATTCGTTCGTTCAGGGCGGTTGGTTCTACGTGGAAGTCATTCCCGACAAACTTTCTGTTTTCAGTCTCAACACGATGTACTTTTTCGACTCCAACGGGGCTGTTGACGGATGCAGGGATAATGATCAGCCAGGATATGAGCACATGGAGTGGTTAAGGATACAGCTCCAATTCATCAGGGAGAAGAATATGAAGGCTATATTGATTGGTCACGTTCCTCCGGCTAGGGCAGGCTCCAAGGAAAACTGGGATGAATCCTGCTGGCAAAAATACACTCTCTGGCTACAACAATACCGCGACGTGATTGCTGGAAGCATGTTTGGGCACATGAATATCGACCATTTCATGCTCCAGGATACCGATGACCTGAAGATTGGGAATCAAGAGGTTGAGCCTCTGCACAAATTGGCAAAACGTTACAATCTGGAGGACGAAGTGTCAGCACAGTCCCGTTTGACTTATCTATCAAGCCTCAGGGATGATTGGTCGCGATTACCGTCACCCCCTACCACTTCATTCTCTTCGTATCCTCACGGTGATGAAGATAGCCATCTTTATGATTTGGGCCTGTCTTCGAATTTGGAATCTAAAGGCAAGAAAAAGGAGATGAGGAAATATTTGAAGAAGATTGGTGGACCTTGGGCAGAAAGATACAGCGTATCCCTGGTTTCACCTAGCGTCATCCCAAACTATTACCCAACTTTGCGTGTCATCGAGTACAATATAACCGGACTAGAAAATGCTATGTTATGGTCGGAAATGTTTACGAAAGACGACAGATCGTCATTGCAAAGTTCGCCTATACCTGAGGATCTAGGTCTTGGTAATCTTGATAACCAAGATCTGTCTGGAGAGAAGAAAAAGAGGAAGAGAAAGAAAAAGAAGAAAAAGAAGCACAAGAAGCACAAGAAATCCAAATTCATCGTTCCGGATCCGCCTTCTTCGACAGCACCTCCTGGACCAGCATATTCAAATCAGCCCTTGACTTTTCTTTCCTATACCCAATACTTCTCTAATTTAACCGAGCTTGATACAGAAGAAGCGGCAGTCTCCACAACACACCACTTCGTCGACCAGAAACCTCTTAGCTGGCGTGAGTATCGTAAGAAAACGCTTGGGGATAACCAACCAAGAAACATCTCTTTCGAAGTATTTTACGATACCAAAACCGACAAAACGTACAAGTTGAAGGATTTGACGGTCAACAGCCTTCTAGGCCTTGCAAGAAGAATTGCAGGGAAGAAAGCAGGGAAACAGGATCGATCCTCTATGCTGCCTACTGCCGATGCTGGTCGCCGGCATAACGAAACTGGAACGTCCGCAGGAGCACCTTTAAAGAGCAGGAAAGACCAGCTAGGGTCCTCGCACAAAGGAGTTGAATCACCCCCATCAGTGACGAAGTCTCGTGATAAGGTTTGGAACGTATTTTTACGACGAGCGTTTGTCGGATATCTCGACGGCGACGATTTAACGGATATATCTGCATAGCGTTCTTTTCATTTCCGCTAATGATGTTACTATCCCTGGTTTTTTTAACTCATTTAGGGCCCTTTGGTATGGGGTTTCGTGTTTTAAACTTACCCAACATTTTTATTCCCCTTTGTGCAATATGGTATGATGATTCCGGCGGCAATGTACATTGTTTCGGCTCGCATGGCATTACATCCCGCTCTTTGTCGATAGTCACCCAAATTTGGCCCGCCCAATTCCATTTGCTTGCTTGATTCTTTGACTTGTCTATGATCATGCTCACTTATTTGGTTCATTACCTTGGAGCTGTGTACAGGGGATTGGCGAATTTTTGGTTAAATTAAAATAATACATCTGTTTTAAACCCGCTGGAGTTTCCCCTTCCCCCTTTCCTTTCCTTTCCTTTTTTTTTTTTTTGGTGGAGGAGGGGGAGAGGGGGGGGTGGTGTGGGGTTTGGCTGCAAATAACGGATGAAGAATTAGCTCCAATGGAGATGCCAACAAGTTAACAGAGTTCTTTCGGCCTTCAGTGAATGGTCTGTTGTTTTTGTGGATGTTTCGCGAACGAGTCCCTTCAAACACTCATTCCGCTATACGTCTCTGTCCGTATCGCTGTTTGAAGCGGAAGACAAACGGAACCTATAGGACCTGGGTAACGTTACTGAATCAGGGGTTCATACAGCGGATCCAATCGGGAGCTTACTGGTTCGACGTCTCGGACCAGTGCCACTTAATGGCAAAAGTGGTTCCCCGAGACATGGCATTGAGACGGGACGAAGTGGAGCACTATTATCCTGATTGGACTTCATGTTGAATTCCCGAGACATTGGATAGGAGCAATAACTGTCACTGGAGAGGCCCTTTCTCCACGCACCGATACACCGATTTTCCCTCCTGGAACAAACTGTCCTTATTTATGCGGAAGGAAAATCGTCAATGTGACTAGCCGCCAATGGTGCATTGGCTTTACTTTCGGTAGCGAAGGAGATTGCTTTCCGCTGCCGTATGCGGTCGATATGCAGCTTGCAAAGTCTTTCGCGTGTTAATGGTAGCCACCCGTGAATAACGGAGCAGTGCGACGCATTCGTACCTAGCCTTGATAACCCAGATGTGAAAGATGACGGAAAGAGGTGGCGGTGAAGGAATTATTGCCGCTGAGTGACTGGGTAAGTGGGAAATAAATACGCCTTCCCTTCCCTTCTACTTCTTTTGTGCTTCTCTTTCCACGGGCATTCCTCCTCTTTGGAGTCGCGAGATGCCTTCCGGCCAAGCCTCTTGTTTCTCATTATATATATACCTAATCGACTGCAAACATATGCTTTTCATCTTATATATATAGTTGCTATGTTCTTTTCTTCTCTTACTGGCCCACTGATTACCTGCTACCTTCCGCCGCGGATTCACAGCCCTTCTCTCGAACATCCAGTATCGAGATGGGCCGTATTGCTGTTCCGGAATCAATTCCCATTTGACCTAGGGACATCTATTGCAAGAGCACGCCGGTTCACATATGGCCTGTTGTCCTTCGTTTTCGACGCCCAGTTAGACACTTGGCAGGTTTGTTGAGGTCAACCCTTCAAGTATTTGCCCAGAAAGGGCCAGGTGCGTTCTGGTACCAGTCGCCGATACGCCTCGAATTGGATACCTTCCAGAAGGCGTATACGACTTGCCATCGGTCCGCGTTCTTATCCCTCTGTGCTATGTTGAATTCAGGATTGTTTCGGCTTCTTGATGTCCCGGGTATACTCATATAGTCGCCATTATGACCTTATATATACGGCATATCACTTTGCGGATGGTAAGTGTTACCCCAAACTTCCACGTGGTACATGTGTGAACTAACATCGAGGTAAAGGTAGGCTCCAGATACCAAGAGTCGGACTCAGTTCACTATATACAAAACCCAACGTTGGACTGGGCGTCTCAGGTTCAATGCCTTCCCTTTTTCCTTTTTGCCTTCTTACTGGCTTCGCATTTGATACGCACCCTATCTTTTGAAGAACTATATATATGTATGGACAGGTCCGTTACCATATCAAAGCTCTAACAAAACTGGCTTTTTACTCTTGCTTACAACCTTATTATGTTAGATTGACATGTGTCGCATTGCTATCTACAACGACGGCAGCAGGCAGAGTCGCTGATGCGATTCTAGTGGATGAACTTCGTGCCCGCGTTTCGAAGTTGGAGAGGGTAGGTCATTGTGAATTTCCTTAGTAAAATGAATATGCAGTGCACTGATGGCTAACGCGTTCATAGAGATCAATGATGGAAGCCGGCCAGGATGTACCTGCATGAGCGCATCGTTACAGGATGAGGGGAGCAAGGCCTGGCAGGAATTCACGTCTGATATCGTACCATTGGCAACTGTGCCCTTCGCGCGGAGTTCTTGTTAGCGATAGCCATGGGCCTGAAATATGTGTCCGCATCTGAGCTCTGGTGCACATATCCCCAGCATAGCAATGCCGCAAGCTCCCTCTCTGCCATGGTTCGTGGAGATAAACAGAACAAGATTAAGGTTTTTAGGGAAGTTCCAATAAGCCACGCAGAAGGAGAAAACTGGACTCGGAGGACCGAAAAACCAACATTTAGGCTTTAAAGACCTTTTCTTGACCCTTTTTCAATGCAAGAGCAGAGCAGGCGAGAACCTCAGCAATCCCCTGCGATACACTCCTCCAACGGCCTTTCAAGTCCCCGCGGCGCCGAGGCAGTTCTACTGTCCACAGGGCTTATGGGATTTGTCTCGCTGGAGCTCGCAGCTCCCCCTGCCGTTCTTGCCCCTCCTCCTGGCCTGCCCCCTGTGCCCCCATTGGTACCACAAGTGTTACAGCCCTCGGCGGACCCCCGGATTGTGAGTATCCTTCCTTCGCGAATACCCCCAAGAGTCCCTTTCTTCGCGAATGCTAACTGCTATGTAGGGTATACCGCCGCCTCTCCCAATGCCTCCCCCCGTTTAGCGGCAGTACTGGCGAACTCCCCCTGACTAACGATAACGACAAATGTGGGTCGTCAATTTCGAACGGCCGCGGATACATCTATACAGACACATGAAACTGGCCAGGCACTAGCTCTTCGCCGTAGTTCTGGCCGGCTGAGTTTGCCCTGAGGAATTTTGTTTCTCCCCCGACAAGCCTTTACTTCCAACGATACTTGATCACGCGAGTATTTTGATTTGACAGTCTCTTCTTCTAAACGTCGGCAGCAAGATCGCCCCCCTGAACAACCCAATACAAGGCTGAGACTATACTCGGGGAAACCTTTTTTCAGCTTTGTTTCGTGTCCCTAGTACTATTCTCGCGTCGTCGCGGGGAAAATGACCGACGCAAAGCGGATAAACGAACAGGATGCATATATCAAACGCCTGGAAGGTAGTTGTAAATGTGCTTTGCGGAAAAAGCATACCATATGTTGACCTTGGTCAAAATGTCCATGACAACGAGCCAACTGCGGTATGTGGCTATCTTCACGTATTGACTATCCTTTGCCATCTTTTTTTCATACGGCTTTTGAAAAGGTTGCGAAGGGCCTTTCACCTCCTGTGCCTACCCCCCACCCCCCGCAGCCACGCCAGTACTGGCAACCTCCACCCCCTCCCGCGACCCCAGCCCAGCATGCCGCCGCCCCGCGGGTTCCTCTTCCCCGCGACGCACACTTTGCCCCACTGGGCCCTTGGAGTCTCGTGTGTCTGGTTATCCGCAGTATGTTGGCAAGCAGGCCACCTCCGCGAGGGAGAGAGCCTGGACCAATGAGCCAGCCCTCCGCGTGCCACTCCTCTGCCGCCTTGATTCCCCCTTCCAGCTGGCCATACGGACCCAGCTCCGTGAGGGATCCCTGCCCGAACTTTATTATTACCCCAATATTTCCCCGTCAACGGTCAAGTCCCTCTTTTAACTGGGGTATTATCATGCTGTATCCTGGAGTATTCATGGCATGGATTAATGTAAAGCACCAGCCGAGCCACTCCGGAGGTCAACCACCCCGCCCCTGCAATAACTGCCGCCAGGGGGTACTATTTTGCCTTGGTCTGTTTGCATCTCCGGTGGTGCGGGGGCTAGATGCAACAACTGTCTCTACTGTGGCCACGCGGGCCAGTGCTCCTTTGAGTTTAACCAGTGATGGGGTGCTTCCGCAGGGGTTGGGTTTTCGTAAAACATGTTTGATGAGAAGACTACTTCAAGTACTTTAAAAATAATCTGAAGTTCAACTTTGTTGATAGCTTCAGAATGAGCAAGAGATTTTTCTTCGTGGGAAAGGGGGCCCTATCCCCTTCGCGCTTCGGCCTGCAAGAAATTCAAAGGTCCCTGTGTTTTTCCTATGTTTACAGACTGTCTCTTGTGAGTGTTTTCCTTTCCCCTTGCAAAAAGGACCTTTGATAGTTTCTAATACAAGTTAGTTGTGCATCTTTCGCTAATCCTGACTCTTAGTTTCGCACCATATTAGAGTTACTGTAATCAGTTGCTGTCTTGTAAAGGACACCACAAACCGCTCGAAACTGACCTCTGGGTTAATCATCACTCCGCCTACCGAGAGAATCCGGGGAAGTGCTGAGCCACCAAGTGCTGAGTCTGTGGGCAGAAAACCCGACTTTTCCTCTCGGTCTCCTAGGCGTTTACGGCCACTGCTTCTTCCCTTAGCTACCAACAGTCCATCCGCCAAAATGCCCCTTGGTAGTCTCCGCGAAAGTTTTTCAGTTTTTGACCTACGAGCGTGTCAGTGAAACGTCAAATGGAAAAGTGGACCCGTCAAGGCGTCGCTTCACACTAAATATCAACACCGACGGATTACATACTGCCAGTTAGCATTCATCTTCCCCTGCTTACGCGAATCATGAACAACTCGACATCCAACGGACCCATGGAGGAGTTCCAGACAGTATACCATTTCGACATGATAGAAAAAATTCATGCTTAGTCCTCATGCACCTCATTTTATCAGGCGCTTTCATCTACCGGAATACTACGTGCAAAAGGCACGGCCTGCCGCTGGTTCAATACCATCATTTCCAACAAAATCGGCGTTTCCTACTTACAAAACTTCCATATTCGACACCGGACCCTAAAGAATCTAGTGAAGGGCAGAATATTTTTTTTCTTCTAGCAAGAGCATGAGGAAAAAGTGGCATTGGAAAAATACCTTATAGCTTCCGAAAAACCACCGAGCTTCTACCAGGCGGACTTCACACTCCAGAAATTGAAGGGGGAGAAGGCGAAGATAACGGGGACTAGCCTCAGCCAACTACGTAAAAGAATACTCTGAGCTCATCTTCTCCAATGCTCCCACTGATGATCCTCGCTCTTCAAAAATACAAGCTATGCCATCAGGATTCGGCCAATATTGTGCACGTCGAGGGCTTCTTTTCCGTAGCGTCAGTCCTCAGGGACTGGAGTTTGCGATGTTACTTAGTGTCATCTATAGTATACCATGGTTGGCTAAGGAAGCTGGAAGTTGCGGACACCATCGTCAGCGGCAATGGCACACGCATCGTGATTATGCAAGTATATACGCGCCCAAATTTGGATCCCTGAAGATTCCGCTCGCCACGGTCAAGAAGTTTCCGTAGGGAATGATAGTCTCATTTTATTTGGCACTAATTTCCGCATAGCTTGGTAATTGGTTGGCTTGAAGAATCGAGATCAACGATCTGATTCTAGCTCCCCTGCGGGCCGCAATGCATGACTAGACTGTTGACTTCATAGACGCATCAAAAAGCTCCTCCTCCATGTTTGAGAAATCCATTCTTTTTTTAGGCTTAATAGTGGTTATCGATTAGTTGTGTTCATATTATCCATTCACAGTCAGTTTCCACCCCTTAGTTTTCTCCTTTTACTTTATGCCTCGACTTCATCCCCACCACCATTGCGATCATACATCTTGCCAACAAACTCTTATCGCAATCATTATTATTGCCTAACGGAAACTTACTTTCTTTTTATTTGATGGAGCTATGAATATGATGATATGCTTTCTCCACCCCGTTGCCTCCCGCTCCCGTCAACCTCAAAATCCACCCGCAGGACAGTACATCTTCGCACCGGTCAATTAGTTATGCGACGCCGTCCAATTTACTTGAGCCATATAAACGCTTCCTTCTCCAAATCTATTGATTGAGTGTAATAAAAGTCTGAAATACCTCTCCGCTTTGCGTCTGATAATCTGTCAAGTTTTGAGATAGTCAGTTGATATCTCTGAACAACTGCGTTCAAAGCTTTTTGTGATAACCTATGAGAGATCACGAGTCAGGGATTTCATGCAAAGATTATCAGTTTACAGCTCACATTATTAGGAGGCTAGAATCATGCTCGATTATATCATATCCTCTCTTCTTTCTTTTTCTTTCTTGTGAAAAACTAGGTTAAGAAGGGGGTTACGTTAACTCATGAATTTTTCCCAGTTTCTGAATTATACATTTGTTTTTCCCCACTCATTGCTTTTTCTTTTCGGTTCATGATGCTATGATGAGTGAGTTTGGAATTCCTTCAGTGAAGGTTGTTATTTATTCTAGAAAGGGATATATAAACTCTTGACTTGTCCCTAGGAAGAGATACCAAACCGTCACACCAAATTTCCCAAACTTGCCTTTTCAATATCAACAGAATTCGACTCGACAGCATCTACCTTTTGAACCACAGACAAATCTCAAGATCTTCTTTCCAACCATGAAGATCGCTGCCATAACCACGGCCGGCTTGGCTCTTGCAAACTTCGCCGCCGCCGCAACCCATTGCACCCAGGGCCTTAATTACTGTGGCGACACCCTGCTTTATGTTGGTGAGACCAGCTTATCACTCCCTAAACTCGTCGACTAGCTTCTGAATATTGTGCTGGTTTAGACCCCGAATTCTACCGCCCCCGCATACACGCTTTGGGGGATACGAATATCTTGCTGAACTTCCTCTTTCGCTGCAACGCCAACGGTGAAATATCTTTCATCGATCAGTGCCATGCTTATGGTTGCGTTAATGGCGGTGTTGGGAAAAGTGACTATTGTGCGACCTCGTTCTAGAGCCCCTAACTCGGCGAATGGCTGAGAGGACGAGGATGGGCGCCTGCGAAGGGATGGTTATGTGTGGTCGGGGGGGCATGTCGGGCTTGTTAATAATGAGGGTTAAGAAGGAACATTACTTCGTTGTGCTCGAGATACTGGAGAGGAATAACTTGCGATTTCTGACGATTCGATTGCCGGCTATTGTCCTTCTTTGATACCATCTATAGCTAGACAATCAATCTTGGTACAGATTCTGACAACTTCCGTTCAAGTTCTTTTGGCTACTCGTAGTTCACTCATCCACAATTTATTTCTCCGATTCAACGCAAAGTAGTGTTCTAATCCTCTTTCAAGCCCCTCGCAGGGCTCTCATCCGTAGTAGTATAGTACTCTTCCGCTTCAAACAGTTCACGGCTTCACCGCCCCCCCCCCCCCCCCTTTTGTCCAAGCTGCTTGTGAGTAATCAAAAGTACTAGGAAAAAGACACGAAAATATAATCGAATAAGTTGTAGCACGAATAATACAGTTGATTTACCTCACTTTGGCCAAACTGACAAGACGGCGGTGTTGGTGCTGGAAACCCATGATGTTTCAATTTGCTTTGAGGTAGGGAGTCGGGACTGGAAATGCCACTAGTCCGTTTAGGGTAACGTAATCACCCACCCAACGACCACTCCCACCCAACGACCACCATAATCGGCCTCAAAGCAGTGGTTATTTTCAACGATAATTCAACAACGCAATAAGGTTTTTGTATTAAATATTAAACATTATAACTACAGGCGGAGTAGACCATATAAAAATGTATGACTAATTCAGAAAGTGTTTGTTGGGCTTGATAATACGCCCGGATC